>JAOTOM010002802.1:0-57500 GCA_034440615.1 Ashinkailepas kermadecensis | reverse complement strand
AGGACGGTGTGGGCAGCGCTTTTGTCTGCGGATCTGTCGCCCGCTCATTTACTCTCCCGACGTACGCATCGGTGTACTCGTCGGAACTTGTAGCTATTACGAAAACGCTATGTTTTATCGAGGTGTCTGATGGTGATCGTCACGTTATATTCACTGATTCTTTAAGTAGTCTGATGGCCCTGGACACGTTTTATCCATCAAATTTCTGCGTGACATTTTGTGTCGTCTTACCGATATGCAGCGCCTAGGACGACGGGTGATTCTATGTTGGCTCCCTAGCCATGTGGGAATTTATGGGAACGAGTTGGCAGATGCTGCGGCAAAGCGAGCAGCACATGCCCTGTGCACTCGGTCATTACCACTCCCTGCCACGGACCATTACCGAGAAGTGTCTATTTTCATCCAAGACAAGTGGCAGGCAGTGTGGGATGCGACGCCTTCGAACAAGCTGAGAGCCATCAAGCAGCGTCTGTGTCCGTGGAGCTCGTCCTGCCGTAAATCTAGACAGGAAGAGATGACACTTTGCCGCCTCCGCATAGGGCACACTTATGCCACACACAGGTATTTGTTATACGGCGACGACAAACCGCAGTGCTCCAGATGTCAGGCACAACTGACAGTTCGCCATGTTCTCATCTCATGCCCTTGTTATGCTGACGAACGTAAACGCTACTTTGGATCTGCCCAGGTGGCTTCCCTTAGAGATATTCTGTCGGACAATTCTTCCACTGTCCAATCTGGACGGTTGATTTTTTTTTCCAGATGTGTCGTTCACAGCAATATATAACCCTCGCTGATATACACCGCATGTAAACTTTGCACCACAATAGGACCAGGTGGACGGCTAACCACGATGTGAAGCTTTATACTACTGCACTTCGTTAACTCCAAGAGTTATGGGCGCAAAATGACCAGAGCAGTCGACGCGCCCTAAAGCCCAAATAACTAACTAACTAACGAATACGATGAGGAAGTGCACAAACATTAGATATCAAAAGCGTATGTGTTACACAGGCCTTTGTCTCACATTGCTGGACTGGATTACAAGGTAGCCAAGCCTGACAATTCAATACCCTTTCATATCACATTATTCTGGTCGTGTATGCCAACTGAAGCCACATCAGACCTTGATGCCACCTCACAAGAGCTGATGTGCAGTTTTGCTCTGTCAGGAAAACATGTTTACATTGCTTGCAATGTGTAGAACTGTATCATTTCCACGAAACGAACAGCCTTTCTAGCTAAAGAGTGCACACTTTTACCCAGATGAATAATCTGAGCCGGATATTTAAGTGTAGTGAACGATGCGAACTTACGCTAATTGCAGTCTTGAATGTACACACACCGAAATTAAGTGCTTTCGAAATGTGGGGAGCATAATGCATGGATGTAAACGCTGGAAATATTGTGTGTTTAAGACGGCATCACTTATCAATGTACATTCAAGACCAAAGGTACACACCCATGTCTGTATGCATCATAAACAGCTACACACGCAAAACACTTACGGACATGCACCTTCTTTGCTCAGCACGTGCGTTAGTTTGCAAGGCCACCTCAGATGTGAGTAGTTAACATTGGTTATTGGTTTTACGACACGTCGACCGTTGAGCCATATAGCGTCGCCAATCTCTCACGCCGATTGGTCGCGGGCGAAGAGTAGCGACAGGTGAGACTCGAACCCACACAGTAGTTAACACATGGGACTAGCCCACAGAAGCTGACCACGTCTGCGTCATCGCCCACCAGTCCACGGCTTGTGGTGGACTTGTGGGGGACAACTGTTATATCTGCGTCATCGCCCACCAGTCCACTGCTTGTGGTGGACTTGTGGGGAACAACTGCTGTCTCTGCGTTATCGCCCACGAGCCCACAGCATGTGATGGACTTGTGGGAGAAAACTGCTGTCTCTGCGTTATCGCCCATGAGTCCACGGCATGCAGTAGACTTGTGGGAAAACAACTGCTGTATCTGCGCACTAAGTCAGCTGGCGACAATTGAGGCACGGTGGAGACCGACGCTTGGGCTGGCGCCAGAAATACCACCTGCGACGTGCCGCAGCGTGCCACCCTGTGTCCGCGGTCGCTGGGGACAACTACGTGCTCACGTGCTGCACATGTGTTTACCTTGGCCTTCATTGTCCTCGTAATGACTGAGGTGCAAGTTGGACCGGACTGATTTCAGTCCGGCGTGGGATGGCAGGATCGCCGGCGATCCTCTCTAGTGAAGCTGTCTGTGGTGGTGATATGTGTCATCCGGCAAATGCGCCTATCCCTGACAATATTATTATATTGCAGATGATAACACGCTATTACACCGGAAAAAAGGTGGTTGACCAACCCCCGCCTCACGTTGCAGAAATTGCTTCTGAAACGCTGAATAATTGAATTACATACATCTTCTTATAATGAATGCATATCCCGCTAAAAATACACTCCGCCCTATCAAGGTCAAGGAACTGAGACAGGTCAAATTCAGCATAAGCCCTCCTTTAAAACATGATCTTTAGGTTCGCTTTTAACTATTTCCTTACAATTGAAGTACACGGATACTCACAAATGCTGTATCTGACTGCATACATTATTGCATCAGCCAAACAATGCTGACAGGCTGCCCAGATATCAAGTCGTGATGTCCAACGTTAATTGCAGTGGGCAGAGATGATGCACAGACAGACATATCGCTAATGGATGCGCCAAAGAGCATGTACCATCTTACCTCCTAATAGTCTAACAGGTGTCACTGCGATATCAGGTCGTGGCAGGGGTCATGGCACGGTCAGAGCATGTACCATCTTACCTCCTAATAGTCTAATAGATGTCACTGCAATATCAGGTCGTAGCAGAGGTCATTGATGACGGTAGCCGTCGTGTTTTACTGCGTCACGTGATGACGTCATACGGCGTGACCCACGAGCAGGTCAGTTGGACAGCGATCAGGTTTGGTGCCGGGTGTCCGGCCATGCCGATATCGGCGGCCGACCACTGGCCATCGGGGACTGGAAACATCGGACGGGATTCAGCAGGGCAGCATCTCCATGGATGAGATGCTCTTCAGTGCTTCGTCTTCGTCAGCCATCCCAAACATTCATCATACCAAACAGCCCATTGGGATGACGTGATATTAATGACATGGCCACGCAAGTCACTCGGAAGGATAAAACACATTTTGTGGTTGATAAGGCAGCCGATGAAATAGAGGTCTGGAAGTGATACTGGATGTAATACTGAAGTATTGACGTGCATTGGGAAGCGAAACGTGTTGCCGAACATACTACGTGGCGATGAATAGCGCAGCACGTTGTCTTGGGATGTAGAATCTGCAACTTGGTAAATTGCATAAACTCCGCTAATATTATCGAAGTTCAGCGTCATGCATGCCTCACGCTGCATGTCAAGAATTCATCCATACTTCCTCATATTAGCTGTCATTAACTACAACATCGTGCAGGCGGTTAGAAGTAGAAATGTGAAGATGGTGAATTGCTTCCTATGCCTATTTATAGCAGCTACCTTCCTTGCGAACCCCTTTATTTAAATAGTACACTGAGAATGTGTGAGATAAACAGTGAATAAACAGTCTGGCTTCTCACCCGCTGACACAAGTACCGCCCTATGTCGCCATTGACACGATTTCGTCTTGTATATTTCGCATGCGAATATATCTGGGTGATACCTATGTTTTTAAGCAAACTTCGGCTGTGTTTATTACCAAGCATGCCAAAGCTACGACGAGATCCGCCGACACCACACACGACCTTGGCCAATCAGGGAAGGTGACGAGGAAACTTGGAGCACTTCCTCCGACAGTTCGCTGAACAGATGGTGCGGGACTGACAGATAGAGAGCGAGAAACAGAGACAGAGACCCAGAGACAAAACAGAGTTAAAAAGAGAAAGAGAAAGAAAAATAGACAGAGAAAGAGAAAGAGAAAGAGAAAGAGAAAGAGAAAGAGAAAGAGAGAGATAAAGAGAAAGAGAAAGAGAAAGAGAAAAAGAAATAGAAAGAGAAGGAGAAAGAGAAAGAGAAAGAAAAATAGACAGAGAAAGAGAAAGAGAAAGAGAAAGATAAAGAGAAAGAGAACGATAAAGAGAAAGAGAAAGAGAAAGAGAGAGAGAAAGAGAAAGAGAAAGAGAAATAGAAAGAGAAGGAGAAGGAGAAAGAGAAAGAGAAAGAGAAATAGAAATAGAAATAGAAAGAGACAGATAAAGAGAAAGAGAAAGAGAGAGAAAAAGAAGGAGAAAGAGTAAGAGAAAGAGAAAGAGAAAGAGAAAGGGAAAGAGAAAGAAAAATAAAAAGTGAAAGAGAAAGAGAAAGAGAAGGGAAAGAGAAAGAGAAAGAGAAAGAGAAAGAGAAATAGTAATCGAAATCGAAATAAAAATAGAAGTAAGAATATAACTAAAAATAGAAATAAAATATAACTAAACATAAAATTAGAAATAGAAATAGAAGGAGAAGGAGAAAGGAAGAGATAAGGAGAGAGAGAGAGAGAGAGAGAGAGGGGGTTGACCGTGACAGTGGCCGTCCTCAGTGCATGT
The DNA here is from genome assembly GCA_034440615.1 of Ashinkailepas kermadecensis. Taxonomy (NCBI): domain Eukaryota; kingdom Metazoa; phylum Arthropoda; class Thecostraca; family Neolepadidae; genus Ashinkailepas; species Ashinkailepas kermadecensis. Next base: position 52,963 of record JAOTOM010002802.1, on the reverse strand, counting down.
CCTCAGAGAACATGCATTGATGACGGTCCCGCGCAAAGAAGAACAGCAATTCCCAACGCGCTGAAATTAAACGTGGAATACGAACACGTGGGATGCTCCTCTATCATCAGTCATTGAATGTGGCATGTGAGAGCATGCGTGTGTCTGGACGTCTTCTTGAGAGTCAGCTGGCAGGCTGAATCAATCAGATGCGTACATGCTGAGTATCTAGGTTTGGCTATCATGGGACACCGGCTGTTGGAAGTCTCGCCTGGTGGTCGGTCGTTGGTGACTAGTGGGACGTGTGTGTGAGTGTCTGGAGGGTCTGGGAATCTGAGTATGTGAGTGTCTGACTGTCTGACTCTCTGAGTGTCTGACTGTCTGTGTGTCTGAATGCATGAGTGTCTGAGTGTCTGGGTGTCTGAGTGTATGGGCGTCTGAGTGTCTGAGTGTCTGGGTGTCGTCTGATGGTCGGTCGGTGATGACTGGTGGGCGGTGTGTGTCAGTGAGTGTCTGAGTGTATGGGTGTACAGGTGTTTGGGTGTCTGACTGGTTGGGTGTCTGAGTGGCTGCGTGTCTGAGTGTAGTTTGCCCGAGTACATGCGACCCTGGGTGGCGAGCTGTCTTGACGTTGAGTGTGCGAGTGACAGGCCATCTGTGCGGCTGGTGTGACAGATGAGGAATGCGTGGCAGATGTGGTAAGGTGTGCATGTCAGATCTGGTAAGGTGTTCGTGGCAGATGTGGTATGGTGTGCGTGGCAGATGTGGTAAGGTGTTCGTGGCAGATGTGGCAAGGTGTGGATGGCAGATGTGGCAGGGTGTAGATGGCAGATGTGGTAAGGTGTGGATGGCAGATGTGGTAAGGTGTGCGTGGCAGATGTGGTAAGGTGTAGATGGCAGATGTGGTAAGGTGTGCGTGGCAGATGTGGTAAGGTGTGGATGGCAGATGTGGTAAGGTGTGGATGGCCGATGTGGCAAGGTGTAGATGGTAGATGTGGTAAGGTGCGTGTGGCAGATCTGGTAAGGTGTGCGTGGCAGATGTGGTAAGGTGTGCGTGGCAGCTGTGGTAAGGTGTGGAGGGCAGATGTGGCAATATGTGGATGGCAGATGTGGCAAGGTGTGCGTGGCAGATGTGGCAAGGTGTGGAGGCAGATGTGGTAAGGTGTGGGTGGCAGATGTGGTAAGGTGTGCGTGGCAGATGTGGTAAGGTGTGCGTGGCAGATGTGGTAAGGTGTGGGTGGCAGATGTGGTAAGGTGTGCGTGGCAGATATGGTAAGGTGTGCGTGGCAGATGTGGTAAGGTGTGCGTGGCAGATGTGGTAGGTGTGGATGGCAGATGTGGTAGGTGTGGATGGCAGATGTGGTAGGTGTGGATGGCAGATGTGGTAGGTGTGGGTGGCAAACGTGGTAAGGTGTGGATGGCAGATGTGGCAAATGTGGTAGGTGTTCGTGGCAGATGTGGTAGATGTAGCAGATGCTGACATCGACGGAGAGCCGTAGCTGGTCGAATAATCTGCTGCAGGCAGCTGACGACCGTGTGTTGCCGGGCGGTGTGCGGGTGCGTCACCATACTGACAGTTAAGTCCCGTCTCACCGTCACAACAGCCGTCCCACCGTCACAACAGCCGCCCCACCGCCACAACAGCCGTCCCGGCGCCACAACAGCCGCTCCGGCGCCACAACAACTGCTCCAGTGTGACAGTAGCTACTCCAGCGTGTCAACAGTTGCAGCTGCCGTCCGAGTGACACTGCCGACCGTCAGACCGCCTGCGGCCACCGAGACATGTGGCAAGTTAGCGGCGACTCCCCACCGAGACGTGTGGCGAGTTAGTGGCGACTCCCCACCGAGACATGTGGCAAGTTAGCGGTGACTCCCCACCGAGACGTATGGCAAGTTATTGGCGACTCCCCACCGAGACGTGTGGCGAGTTAGCAGCGACTCGCCACCGCGATATTGCGAGCCCAGCGGCCGCCGCCCACAGCCAGAAGCCGTCTGCACGTCCTGTGACGTCACGCGTCTGACGCCACCCGGCGCCGCCAGATCTGGCGCCGCGGCCATCAGCTGTGGGCCGCACCTCGGCCTGGTGTGGCGTGCGCACTTGGCAGTCGGCGGCCGTGACGTGCGGGTCGGCCCGTCTCGCCGCCGCCGCCGCCGCCGCCGCCGCCGAAGCGGCCGTTTCGGCGAGGCGAAGCACCCTCAAGCGTGGCAGCCAAGTTCGACGGTGGTCGTCGCCGTGTCAGAGCAAACATGAGCACATGCGTTTATCGGTCAAACGTGAGCACAGACGTTTGTCGGCCCCTGAGAGCGCCGCACAGAACGTGTGGGAGCCTCCACGTCACGGGAGGTCATTGGCTGTTGACTCGAGCCTCCTTGTCACGGGGGTCATTGGCTGTTGACTCAAGTCCCCTAGTCATGGGAGGTCATTGGCTGTTGACTCGAGCCCCCTAGTAATGGGAGGCCATTGGCTGTTGACTCGAGCCTCCAAGTCACGGGAGGTCATTGGCTGTTGACTCGAGCCTCCTGGTCACAGGAGGTCATTGGCTGTTGACTCGAGCCTCCTGGTCACGGGAGGTCATTGGCTGTTGACTCGAGCCTCCTGGTCACGGGAGGTCATTGGCTGTTGACTCGAGCCTCCTGGTCACGGGAGGTCATTGGCTGTTGACTCGAGCCTCCTTGTCACCGGAGGTCATTGGCTGTTGACTCGAGCCCCCTAGTCATGGGAGGTCATTGGCTGTTGACTCGAGCCTCCAAGTCACAGGAGCTCATTGGCTGTTGACTCGAACCTCCTAGTCACGGGAGGTCATTGGCTGTTGACTCGAGCCTCCTGGTCACGGGAGGTCATTGGCTGTTGACTCGAGCCTCCTGGTCACGGAAGGTCATTAGCTACCAACTCGAGCCTCCTAGCTACGGGAGGTCATTGGCTGTTGACCCGAGCCTCTTAGTCACGAGAGGTCATTGGCTGTTGACTCGAGCCTCCTAGTCACGGGAGGTCATTGGCTGCTAATTCAAGCCTCCTTGTTTCAGGAGGTCATTGGCTGTTGACTCGAGCCTCCTAGCTACGGGAGCTCATTGGCTGCAGGTTCGGGTCGATATTTCGGGACGCGCCACCACCCAAAGACTGTAAATTGTCTCATTAATAATAGTGGCCCGTGCCAGAGATAGGAGCAGCGGAGAGGTACACGATGACCCGACCCTGCCCTCCACTCCACTGCCGTGGAAGGCAGCTGGTAGCTCGCACAGTGAGGGATCGGACATGCCGGTCGGGCAGTAGAAGACAGTGGAGAGATAGGGTTCCTCACCCCTCTGATGAGCAACTCCTGTCCGGTGGGCTGATGGTGATTTGGGTTGCACTCGCAGCTATGTGACATAGCTTGATGCATGTCTTGGGATAGTGTGGCACAGCTACGAAACACAGTTTGATGCTTGACTTGGGATAGTGTGGCACAGCGACGTGACATAGTTTGCTGCATAGGCATAGCATGCCACGTGCCACAATGTCCTACCTCAGTGCACCAAGCTATCCCATGTCAAGCACCACACTATCTCATGTCACTGCGCCGAACTATCCTACGTCACTGCGCCAAACTATCTCACGTCACTGCGCCAAGCTATCTTGCGTCACGACGCCAAACTATTTCACGTCACTGCTCCAAACTATCCCAAGTCATTCATCAAACTATGTCACGTCGCTATGACACACTATTCTAAGACACGCTCACTGCGGCCACGTCCACCGCCGGCCATACCCTTCAGAAAGCCACGCCTTCCAGACAGCCACACCCTCCAGACAGCCACGCCCTCCCGACAGCATGCCCTCCCGACAGCACGCCCTCCCGACAGCACGCCCTCCCGAAAGCAAAGCACGCCCTCCCTACAGCATGCCCTCCCTACAGCACGCCCTCCCGACAGCATGCCCTCCCTACAGCACGCCCTCCCGACAGCACGCCCTCCCGAAAGCAAAGCACGCCCTCCCTACAGCATGCCCTCCCTACAGCACGCCCTCCCGACAGCACGCCCTCCCGAAAGCAAAGCACGCCCTCCCTACAGCATGCCCTCCCTACAGCACGCCCTCCCGACAGCATGCCCTCCCTACAGCACGCCCTCCCGACAGCACGCCCTCCCGACAGCACGCCCTCCCGACAGCACGCCCTCCCGACAGCACGCCCTCCCGACAGCACGCCCTCCCGACAGCATGCCCTCCCTACAGCACGCCCTCCCGACAGCATGCCCTCCCGACAGCACGCCCTCCCGACAGCATGCCCTCCCGACAGCACGCCCTCCAGACAGCCAAGCTGAAGTGACACCCGCCGAATGGCGGCAGGCTGGGATAACGTCCCGGTCGCACTTAATTTGCTGCGAACGTGGCGATAGAGAGCGTCCGACCCTGGTGACAAGGGGGCAATCTCCCCCTCTTCCTCCCTCTCCCTCTGCCGTACCGACCCTGGTGACAAGATGGGTAATCACCCCTCCTCCTTCCTCTCCCTCTGCCGTACCGACCCTGGTGACAAGGAGATAATCACCCTCATCCTTCCTCTCCCTCTGCCGTACCGACCCTGGTCACAAGACGGGTAATCCTCCCCACCTCCTCCCTCTTCCTCTGCCGTACCGACCCTGGGCATAAGGTGGGTAGTTCTCCCCACCTCCTCCTCCTACTCCTCCCTCTTCCTCTGCCGTACCGACCCTGGTCACAAGGCGGGTAATCCTCCCCACCTCCTCCTCCCTCTCCTTTATCTTCCTCTGCGGTACCGATCCTGGTGACAAGACGAGTAGTCCTCCCCACCTCCTCCCCATCCTCCCTCTTCCTCTGCCGTACCGACCATGGTGACAAGGCCGGTATTCCGGCTCTCCCTCCGTATATGAACTCGTCAATCCCCTCCCCGACCCTGCCCCCGTGTGCAGCGTCTGTCGACAGGTGCTACAGTGTCTGGGTCTGCGGATGTAGCGGCTGTCGACAGGTGCTACACTGTCTGCGTCTGCGGATGTAGCGGCTGTCGACAGGTGCTACAGTGTCCGGGTCTGTGGATGTAGCGCTGTCGACAGGTGCTACAGTGTCCGGGTCTGTGGATGTAGCGCTGTCGACAGGTGCTACAGTGTCTGGGTCTGCGGATGTAGCGGCTGTCGACAGGTGCTACACTGTCTGCGTCTGCGGATGTAGTGGCTGTCGACAGGTGCTACACTCTCTGGGTCTGCGGATGTGGGGGCTGTCGACGACAGGTGCTACTGTAAGATATTTTATATTTTTATCGAAAAGGTTCGGACGGCCAAAAACCAGCTTTCGCGCCGCCGCGTGGCCGGGCGCCCTCCCCCAGCAGAGCGTGCCTGACGAAAACAAAGCAGACCCGCAGGCAGGCCTGCAGGCGGCATTCAAGGCCAACCGAGAGGCGGCCGGGCACGTCCCGAACACCTGCGACACACGTGGTGAAGGGTGGAGAGTGGACCGGCCCGCGGCGGAAGCGGGAGCAGCAGCTGGACCTCTAGAACCTTCTAAAACATTCGCGAAAAGGGAAAATGGAAGCGAGAGAAAGTGCACAAAGCCAAGGATACAAAAAAAACCTGGCGCGCACGGTGAAGGGACAGAGAGACGCAGGGGATTCTCGAACGCGAAGCGGTGTACGCCGGACAGACTAGAAGGCGCGCGGCGGTGGATGCCGGACCGACAGTGACACCCTCCGGGACGTCCAGTGGTGGCACGATGACTGAGCTATCGGATGGAGGAGAGGAGGCGCTCAGCCGAGGCCACCCGCCACCCACCATCGCCATGTGAGTGCTGCTCGGCATTATGAAGCCTCACCCGTCATCACCACCGTCCCAGCGTACCCAACCCCACCGGCGCTGGCGTCTTCCCGCGTGATGGGGAGGGGGACGTGTTGGTGTGTGTTGGTGGCAGCTGTGCGTACGTGTGTAAATAGAAATAGTTGTCGCCCCAGTGTTCAGGTGTATATATAATGTCTTTTCCTTGCTTTCTTTCTATTTTAGCGTAGGGGAGCAGTGTGAATGACGGTGGCCGCGAACGGGGTTGAAGTCCCAAGTACTGTGACTGTAATACGGTGACTGTGATACTGTGACTGTAATACGGTGACTGTAATACGGTGACTGTGATACTGTGACTGTAATACGGTGACTGTGATACGGTGACTCCCAAATAAATGCTCCGTTGTGATTTCACCTCTTTAACTTGATCTATGCTGAAATTTACCAAACTCGCTTCCTGATTCGATACTTAATATAAGGCAAGGTAAATTAAATGTGATGCAGTTTGTGAGCGCGCAACTACTGTCAACATCAATGCAAAAACACGTGTAGTGGTCGGACCTAAAGCAGCAGGTTGGGAATAATGATACAATTATGAAGGGCATACCTTAATCGGAAGGAAATTGTTGCAAAAATTCCTGTAAAAATGTGTCCTTGTCTCATTGTCATTGTCATTGTCTCTATCAAGCTCAGTCTTGATTTCAGTATAACTATCTTTTTATATAACTATGTTTCTCTCACTGTTTTGATCGCACTCTCGGGCGAACACTCGGCCCCAATTTATCTGTCCGTCCCTGGCACGGTCACGATCTCGATCTCAGTCTCTGTCTTATGATTTCGGTCCAAACATCGTTCTGTTTCTGGCTCTTTTCACCCAGGAGAATTTACGGCAGATAGGGGATGACCGCAAGAAGAGTCAGATGGCATCCTCAGATATAGCGAGAGAGACAGCCTGCCAGCTGCCCTCCTATGGGCGATATGTCCTCGGGCGTCGACCGTGAGGGGCCTTTGACCCTCCCTTCCTCAAGGGGGGGGGAGGGGGGCACGACGAAAGGGCGCAATGACGAAACTCTCCTGATTGTTACTCCTGGGCGGTATTTTTAAGTGAAAACTGTTAACCGGGCATCTGGGGAACTCAGGTATCTCTTGGCCGCAAAATTCCGCTGGCCTCTGTGACCCAGGGGCGCAGATGACCCTCAGATGGGCCTCTGTGACCCAGGGGCGCAGATGGGCCTCGAGCCCGGTAGTATGTAAGGCCTTTACGGGGAGGGGCATTGCGGTTCGTTGAATGTCTGGTAGGTAGAGTCAAACACTTCCCGGTAATTTGTCCGCCTTCGAACTCTGTACGTGGGCACGGATGGTACAAAGGTTCGGGGGACGCATGGACTGGTTTGGCATGCCGTAAGCCCCGGGGCTGAAAGGGCAGGGCCGGCTAGGGTATAAAGACGACCAGGGGACGTATCCAACGTGGTAGGGATGCGTGCCCACCCGCTGGATACGTAGGGCCTGGTCGCACGTCTTCAACGTGTAAGGCCAGGCATGGCGTCGATTGGGTAAGGTTAGGCAAGTTGGCCATTGATACCTGGGTTCAGTCATAAGACAACACAGAAGCCCAGGCAAAGTTTCACCGTCCAGTGTTGCCAAGCCTTAAGGCAGTAACGACAATATATACAAATTATGCAATCGGGAGAGTCACGTCAGCCGTTTACAAGTAGGCCTCGGAGCGGGTGATTAATATGCATTCGGGACTAACCAAGTCCTCAGTGAAAGGGAGTACGACTCGCTAAATGCTTACGTAACACTGGAGGGGAAAATCGTGGGTGAACTTTTTTTTTCCTTCGTATTATCAGGGACCGAATGATCGTGCGGAATGGAAGGAGCGAGTGACTGTTGCATAAATACTTACAGGGATAGTTTAGGACCAGTGGAATTCGTTCGAATTCGACGCAAATATTCAGCTGTCAGAAACATCACTGCCAAAATTTTACTGGATATTATCTGGGCCACACTTGCATCTGGCTGCCCCGAGCACGTCGATTTTGTGTGTGTGGGGGGGGGGGGGTGAGTGGAAGTTGGATGTGTTGTGTTATCTGGTGGTATACGGGTGGGTCCCGTAAATAGACGAGTGCCGACGGCGGGGGCAATACCCATTTCTTGTACCTCTTGCATAGCTATACATCAGTGTCACGTCACACCCGAAGCCCACAACCCCTCCTCGCTACATGACCAGCCGGGCGCACTCACGGGCGTATGTGATGTGGATAGGAGCCTGGCCTCGCTAATATAAATTCGTGCAGTGGTGGCGACGGGCCGCAGCAGGGTTGGCAGGATGTCGGAGCGGTTGGAGTAGTGGTGGGCGAGAGGGAAAGATAGGAGCAACCAACAAACCTGCCCACCGACAGACGGCCGCAGTCGCCTGACCCAGCCGGCCCGGCGGCGGCCAGCCGCAGACGCCCGCACAGCGACCCACCTACCCGGCCATGCCGCCAATGCCCAGAGCCCGCTCCGACACCGCCCAGCCCGACGTGGCCCGGACCCCCCTTCACTACACTGTCTGGGTCTGCGGATGTAGCGGCTGTCGACAGGTGCTACAGTGTCTGGGTCGGCGGATGTGGCAGATTCAGCTGGAACGCTGGCAGAGGCGAAAGGGCAGAGGCAGTGCATGTCGCGGCATATGGCCTGGCTTCCTCGTAGCCACATGTAATATCACACCCACTCCTAGCTCAATAAGTGACAGAAGCCAAGCGAGGCGCCAGTCCCGGTGGGCCGTCATAAATGTGAGTTCAATGGCATAAGTCAACCCCGGTGGTCAGGGGTGGCGTTTTATATACTTTTGAAGGGGCAAGTACCCCCTCCCCCAAAATTGAACTTTTAACATGGGCCCCATGGAGTGTGCCCCCAATTCATTTGAGCACACTCATTGCCTTCATGCATTGTGCCCCCCCCCCCAATTATTTTCATAAATCAACTCCCGCGCCGATGGGCCATCCCGAATGTGAGTTGAGCGGCAGAAGCCAAATGAAGTCCCAATCCCAGTGGACAACGCTAAATGTAATTTGAAGGTGTTTTCAGCTGGTAACAGCCCTGAAGTTTTCAGATAATGGGTAGCAATGGGATTTATACATCATGGTAGAAATGGTTCATAATGGTCGGACATATAACAATTCCCTTATGGATGGATTCTTGGAGGGGAAAGGACACCACTGGAACACCACCTTTACGTATTTAACCCGGTTCCCGAGCGGTTATTTAAGGCGAATTTTTGTGCAGGGTGATGTGGAAGCTCCCTCCTTTGGGATATACAAAAATCCATCGTCGAGGTGCGTCGTGATACCGCGCACACGATTCGCTGCACACGGTTTCAACATATCTGCCTTTATCCCTTAATCGATGTATTCACAAGGCGTTCAGTTTTCGAAGTCCCTGACCCGCTTCATAACGGGTAATGCGCACCGGAATGCAATGTAGATAACTTCTTCTAATATGAATAGATTATACTTGGACCATCTCTCATTCAGCTATATAATTGTAATACACCGCCGGTTGTACATACTTATAAAGTAATACATTCAATGTCAAACTCAAGCAATATGTTATATTGACACTGTTTATACAAGCACTTCACTCACAGAAACTACTAGCCAATCTGGCCACATCTGACACCATGGCACAAAAATTTAAAGTTGTCGGATACAAAATAAATGCCCGTTCTTTGCATTGCTAGGCAGTGCGTAATAGAAGTAAGGAAATGGTAGTATGTATTCTGCGGATGAATACTTTTGACTTTCGCGTTTTATTTTAAGGATGTGAAGAATAAAAAAAAAGTCCATCGCTTCCAGATGGTATGATTCCTCTTTCATGTTCCAGAATGCGTTAAATTGTCACCACTCTACAAGCGAGTTGTTTACAGTTCCAACGAGGTGCAGAGCACCGTGCGAAGTTCCGTCCTTGAATATCGTTTGTGTTGTATTAGTGCCTGAAAACAACCGAGCGAGTCTGGATTTCACTTGAGGCGGAAGACCAAGCTTTAATCGGGAGGACCCTTTTAAGCGGATTATTTCCAGTCGACACCATACTGCTGATAAGAGGTGCAGCCAAGCCCCTCCCCCATAGCAACCAAAAATACACTAGATCAAACGAAAAATGTAAGATTTTCACGACGCGAAATTAAATCTTCCGCCGTTTCGCGAGCCAGAAGTTTTCTCTGTTGGCTCACATTTTTTCCGTCGCCCCCCTCCCCCCAGGAAAATCGTGGCTGCGCCACTGGTGCTGATACCAAATGTTCGCATTTAAGGGCGACGATGCGCTCCAGCTCCGACGCTCCGACGCCTATGCTAAAATGGCATGCCTCCCCTGGTGATGGCAGAAGGCCTTGGAATGTGCAATGCACTTCTTGTACAGTGGCTCTTGCGGAGGATTGAATCGTGTGCATGGACGCAGAACGTTGCATTGTATTTCGGATAGGAGGGGCTGGGGAGGGGAAAGGGTTTCAGATACATTCCTTGGATACAATGCAATTGTGTGTGGCGGTAGCCCTTGCCAGGGTTAATCTCGCGCACCAGGGTGAGGAGACCGGAGCCGTTCACCTGTCGCCAGGTCAAACACCAACGGCGCCGGCTGTGTTGTGCTACTGGGCCAGGCGGCGGCGGTCTGCCCCAGTGCAAGTTCGCAAAACAAAAAGCACATGTTGGCAAAAATAAAGGGTACTCTGAAATACTGGAAACTTTACGCTTATTGTACGGTATTGTACGGTAATGCGTTTTCCAATGTTCCATTATCGGGTGCACTTCAGATCCAGCTCACGAGTGAGCATCCAGTGCAGGCAATTCTCCATTTCACAGAAAAACATACACAGAACGGAATGGCTGCCTGTCAAATGGTGGCAATCATACTCGCTGTTTGTGTCCAGTGCCAAATAACTGCGTACAATTAGTTGATTAGCTTCCTTCAGATCATAATGTTTTTAACTTCAATGATAAATCTGAACCTCGAAAGTGAATCAGTGGAACAATTGCATTCTTGCTTAGAGGGACTGTTTGCAGTTCAGAAACCCCGGCTCTTCAACACCATTAGAAATACAAAATATCTTGTAAAGATCACAAGACATGGGCGCCGTCACCGCTATGGTTCATTGGGTCCGGATCCGATATCATTTTTTTGATGGGTTCCGACCCCACCTGGAAAACTGGTAAGCTTTGAGAAAATACAATATCTTCACGAAGTTTCCCAGTTTCGGCACTATGCGAAATTTGACTCTCGAGCTCGCCGCCGCGGGTCTCCGTCGCGGTCAATACTATCATGGACCACGGCGTGCCCGACGAGTGGGCCCGCCTACCTGACTCACCTATACTTAAAGACCCTTGAAAGGATTGTGCAACAGCAGGGTTGAGATGGTTTTACACAGCATCGTAGCTAACTTGAAAATTATTCCTGCGCCATTGTGCTTTGGCCCACCTTGAAACTGACAATGGTGAAACAATGGACAAGCTTCATGTCGGGACAAACCGTTTTTTTTCCTCAAGTATCACTTGTTAATTTAAAATTTTAAATAGGATAGTGGCATCATTATTTTTTTTAAATCCCTAAATTACTTAAATAATTCAAAGAAGCGCTTCAGAATGCCTCGCTTTGTGATTGGTCAAAATATGTGTGACGTCACTTCTGTAGAGATCAGCGATGCTTGACTGCCGCCCATTATATCTTCCATTTGGGACGCTCCCAGTTCGTAATAATCGCGACAGTTTTAGCCTGGATCACATCAAATCGTCAGGGGCAAATGCACCGTAGAAAACGGCGCTATTATTCTTATTTGTGCCGAGGTATACAAATGCAACTGCAAGTAAGCCAGGAGCAATGTTCATCGGCCTCCCGACGGCCGAGAAGATGAGGACGTTGTCGAGCGATTCTGCACGCCGAGACAGTCCGCTGATCTCTGCCAGTGGCCCCGCTTGCTGCGACGAACATTTCTATGCATATGTGCCACTGGTAGACATGGGTACGAGTATTTTGATAGGCGTGGGCATGCCTAAGGACGAGGGAGGAGGCTGGAACCATAGTACTTTCCCCAGAAGTGTCAACATTGAGGTTTTTCACATCAATGTTTAGCTTGAAAATGGTGATTATATCTTCCATTTTTGTGAAAACTCCCACAAAATAAAGGTATACTTTTTACAAAGATGGGAACTGTGACTTGTTAGAATCTATATTGTTGGAAACATGGAAGTCCACAACCCTTTCATATTAGCATTAAGTGAAGATAATCGACATTTTCTAGCTGACTGCAGCATGCTGAAGATGGCAGAACATTTTGCAAATTTGTGCTTTAAGGCGATTTTTGAATTCTTGGAATTTCTTTTCCCAGCACAATGTTCATGACTATGGTCAATATGATGTGGCCACTCGTTTTCTCTGCAAATGCATACTTTTCAATTGGCTGACAAAATAACACCAAAAATGGGCTTGGAGATGGGTAATATAGCAGAACAATAATGCAAAAAAGAAAAAGTGTAGCATAGCCTTACCTAACATGACCTTACCTCCTATGGAAAAAAAATAATACAAAAGAACACAAAATTCCAGCAATTTTTTGCTCCAAAATATTTCACTCCAAAAATCAAACCCAACGTAAAATGGCCTAACCATTCTTTAAGGAAAAAATAATGTAAAAATAAAGATAAAACATAATCAAACCTGACATATGATGATTATTATTGAGGCTTTAGGGTGCGTCAACCCCATTGGGTTATATTGTACCCATAACATGGTTGCTTAAGCACGCGTCAGACTGTCACATACGAATATAAAACATCGGTAGCTATTAAGGCGCTTGATATAAGCTCTGGGGAAGCAAATTATCAGTTAGGCAGGTGCATATATTACGTCAAATCCTATCCCCGCAAGGAAGCACAAAACTGCTCTATTGTGCATAAATCGGGAATTAGTTCCCAATAAGTCTTTCAACTTCAGAGCATTCGCATCATATCCGAAGTGGCGCCTACGTTCTTCTGTTTATGCTGGGCACGCCACCAGCACATGGTGCACAGTCAGCGCGTCATTGCACCTCACATATTTCGGCCTGTCGTCCTCGCACAATAAATATCATGTGTGACCAATTTTGAGACGACAGATGGCCACATCGTCCCCTCTAGTTTGGCTGAAGGACGAGTGCCACAGCGCTAAGTATGGTTTGACTTGCTTTAATTTGTTAAACTGCCCTGCCACTGTCTGAGAATAAATGTTGAGATCATTGGGTAGTAGTCACTGGCAGGAAGTGGGAGAAGGCGGCTCCTTGACGCTTGTGCTGCACGCCTTGCAGCCCGGTCGGCCAGCTCGTTACCACGGATTCCGACGTGTGCTGGAATCCAGCAAAGTGTTACTTGTTTTCCCATCGATGCAGCGAAGTAAGGTGCGATAAAATGTATCGTACAATGGCATGCTGCTGGTTAAAACTGCGCAACGCCAAAAGACTGCTCAGAGAATCAGTCAAAATAACATATCAAATATCGTCGTCAACCTCGATGTATGCAAGGGTTTTGCTGATGGTCGTCAACTCCGCAGTGAAGACCGTGGCGTGTGGCGGCAAGGAGAAAGATCTTGTGGTGGATCCTCTAACGAAAGCACTACCCACGCAGGTGTCAGTCTTTGAGCCATCTGTGTAAGTGACGATGTAACCATTATATGCTGAAGAAATGTATTCGAATGTACGTGATAGTAGCTCCTTTTTTGTCATATCTTGTTTTCTCTCGGCAGCGAGGGCGATGTCGATGAAGGGGGAGATCAGCTCCCACGTGGGTGGGTAGTTGTTTGTTCATACTGCCTGATTCCTTACATTCGAATTTTCATTTGTCTCAGGAGCGTTCTCATTCCCACACAGTAAGGTGTTCCTCTCTTAACATGATCACGAAGGGCCGCATGCATGTCACGGGAGAACACCGCTGGATATGATGGGTGTGTCGGGAACTGTCGTATTTTGCAGGCGTAGCGAAGACCGAGCATTTCACGCCTCATGGACAATGATGGTTCGTGAGCGTCCACTAGTACGCTGACCGTTGGGGATGTACGAAATGCTCCGGTAATTGCTATCAACGCAGCGTGGTGTACTGGATCTAGCATTCGCTTCGTGGTAGCAAACGCACCGTCGTATATAAAACACGCATGGTCAAGTTTAGAACGAATGAGATTACAGCATAGCAGATGCAGTCCTTCGGTCAGCACCGTATGACATACGAGAAACACACTTCAATATCGTCATGGCCTTAAAACACTTGTCTCGTCCGATCCTTTTTATATGATCCCTGTATGAAAGATGGTGGTCAAACTGCACACCTAGAAAACGAGCCATTTGTACTGACGGAACGTCTTGTCCATTCAGCTTCAGCGTCATGTCCGGGCAGCTACGTCGACGTCGGCAAAAACGAATTGCTGCCGTTTTTGCTATGGCAAACCTAAAAGCCATTCCGATGTCCCCACTTCTCGAGTCGAGAAATTGTACGCTGCAACCGTCGTTCCATGAGAGGAGTTAACGGGCTGCAAGACCAGATCGCAAAATCGTCAGCAAAGAGAGATCGTCCGATTGATGAGGGAAGTGAGTTGCTAATGTCATGTATTATAAGCGAGAAGAGGGAAGTGCTCAAAACACTGCCCTGAGGAATTCCCTCAACCTGGTGGAGCCAATCTGAAGTCTGATTACCCACGCGCACGCAAAATTGTCGGTCTGTCATACATTTTTTTTCTTCAAAAACATGCTCAGAGATCCACGAATTCTATACTGATGGATCTTCTGCAGGATCCCATGTCTCCGGGGGTATCAAAAGCACTTTCAATGTCGAAAAACACTGCTCCTAAATGTTTATTTCTCACAAAAGCCAATCGAATCTCAGTACCAAGTCTTAAAATATGGTCAATCGTACTGCGGTTTTTCAGAAAGCCGCACTGGTCGTTGGTTACGACATTCCGACTCTCTAAGTACCAATTAATTCTAAGGTTTAGCATTATCTCCCACAATTTACACAATGATGATGTGAGCGATATAGGACGATAATGGGCTGGGTCATTGCCACTTTTGCCAGGCTTTAATAGTGGTATGATGATTGGTTTTCGCCAGGCTCGTGGGAAATATCCCACGTCCCAAATTGTGTTGTAAATGGCGAGTTGTAGAGCATGCTTCGCAGACGTTGGAAAATGCTTCAACATTTTGTTGTGCACTCCATCCGATCCCTCACACAACTGCCGATCGCAGAGGTAAGTTCAGCTTGGGTAAACGGCAGGTTGTAAACAAGTTGTTCATGTGTGGTAAAATATATCTCCCTCTGACTACGGGCACGGTGTTGTAAAAATGTTGGATCGGTGTTTTCACTTCGCCTTGCAATAATATCAGCAATACGGCTGGCTACTTTGCCTGGATCGGCTATGATGTTGCCTCCAATATTGAGTACCGGGAGGGGAACTGACGAGAAATTGCCCAGAAAACCTCTTAATACGCGCCCATACTTCGGACGTTGGTGTGGTTCGGCACAGCTGCCCTATATAGGATCTCCATGATGCATGCATGACTTCGGCGCTCGTATGGTGCGCCGAGCCAGTGCCTTGGCCCTTCTGAATACTATGAGGTTTTATGTCGTGCTGTGACGATCGAATGCCTTGAAGGTGCATCTCTGAGCTCGAATTGTTAGGTGCACTCCGGGGTCCACCATGGGACAGGAGTACGGCGTGGAGTACCGGAGGTCTTCGGTATGGATGTGGTGGCAGAGTCAATTATGATTGAGGTTAAAGCCTCAATTGTTAATGATGGATCTTCAGGGTCCGTTAGAAGTCTGACCTCCACTCCTGATTGAAATTCCTCCCACTCAATGTTGCTAACATAATCGCTGTGGACGCCTACCGTGTACGGCGCCATCGCGGTGTGACAACCATACCGGGAAATGGTCACTGCCCAGCGGGTCAAACCTGACATAGCCAAAGGGGACGAGTGGTCTAGGGGTAAGATGCTCGTCTCACAATCGAAAGGTTGTGGGTTCGAATCTCACCTGTCGCTACTCTTCGCCCGCGACCAATCGGCGTGAGAGATTGGCGATGCTACATGACTCAACGGTCGACGTGTCGTAAAAACCAATAACCATGACATAGCCAAACCTCACAACTTTCATTCATGCAGGTAAAATGTATGCAAAATTTGTCTCGTGATATCTTAAAGCACAATAATGCCAGACAGCCATTACATTTTGAGAAAAAAAAGCTTCAGAAACCCCAGCAGTAGTATACAGGTAATGATTTTCTCAAGCTGAGTGAAATTCCACAATATGCCTTGATATTCCATGTAAATATTAAGCCAACAATCCTTGCCCTCCATCTAAATTCCAAAGCATTTCTAGCTAATGAATCGCTTCAATTTTATATTTGATAGCTATCCATTTTCGTATTATCTCCATTAATATCATAAAACATGGCAGCAGTTGCAGGGACCATGTTACTCACTTTGCATCATCAAAATGCTGCTTGAAGATGTTGGAAGACATTGGCCTACACCTGAGTGAGTGAGTGAGTGAGTTTTGCCAGCCTGCCACCGTGTGGTGATGTCGGCTGTTTCCGGTAGTGTGTAGATGAATGTAGTGGTGGGTTATGGTTTATGGAACGACGTGGTCGGGGGTAGAAGGAATAGGATAGGTAAGGTTGACTTGAAGTAAGGTGCCGAAGTTAGGTAGTTGAAGATAACAAAGTAGAGCTGGGTAGAGGTGTGATGGGCTGTCCTGAAGTTGAGGCTGTAGGTTGTTCAGAAGCTGAAGAAGGCGCAGTAGTGAAGAATGACGAGAAGAGAAGCAGTCCGGACGGTGCTGCTTGGGGTATGGGGTGCAGAGGGGGGGGGGTCATCGCCGTTTGGAGTAAACAGTGCAAGAAAACATATAGGCACTTAGGGATCATGGATTTGTTTTCCTTGATATATATATGTATGCGTACACATATTCTTTTTTTCCCCCTTTTTGTGTTTTTGTGTTTTTTCCATGTCTCTTTTTGTTCCTTTTTTCCCCTTCACAGTTGTTCCAATATGCGTGTTGTTGAAAGGAAGTGGAAGATATGTTCGTGTAATGTTGGGTGTTCATCGTTGAGAAGCGTGGTGAAGTTTAGTGGGAGGTGGTTTGTGGTGCAGTAGTTTGTGATGTGTTGTCTTTGGTTGTTGTACTTGATGCAGTATATGAGAATGTGTTTGATTGTAAGTGTTCGGCGACATGTTGTGTATTGAGGTCGTGGTTGGCTTAGAATGAGGTAGGAGTGTGTGAGTGCTGTGTGTCCGATGCGAAGTCTTGTCAGTATCCTTTCTTTGAGTCTGGTGTTCTGATTGATGGTGTGCCAATGTTCGTATTTTGGATGCATATCGTGGAGTTGTTTTCCTGTTCTGTCCCATGTTTGTTGAATGCCTGGTGTATTGTGGGGTAGTAGTCGGATTGTGAGAGTGGGCAGTTTGTGGTTTGTTGTAGTGTTGTGGCTATGTTTGCTTCGGTTTCTGCATGTTCGTTGCCTGGTATGTTTGTGTGGCTTGGTATCAAAAGGAGGAGTGGTTGTTGTCGAATGTTTAGTTTGTTATGTATGTGCAGTATTTTGGGGATGAGGGGGTGTTTGGAAACGGTGTAGGGTGTTATGCTTTGTATTGCTGATATTGCGTCCGTGGCTATGATGTTGTGTTCTATGTTTGTGCTGTAGATGGTACAATAGGCCGAATATATTGCATATATTTCTGATGTGTAGGTGGATGCTATGTCCGGCAGACGGGCCCGTAAGATGACCCGGGGCGGTGCTTGTCTGGTATACAGCACCGCCGCTGAGCCCGTCTGGTGTGTGTGTGTGATTTGGAGCCGTCGGTGTAGATGATGTTGTAATTTGCGTATTGTGATATGAATTGGAGGAAGAGTTGTTGTATTTCTGCATCTGTGTATGTACGTTTTGGTTTGTCTATTAGGAAGTGTGTTGTGGGGGTTTGGTGTTTCCACCATGCTTTAGGTGGTGGGAGTGGTTTTGAGGTGGGGAGTGCGAGGTGTAAGTTTCTTGCGTGTTGTTGAATGCGGCATCCTGTTGTAGTTTTGAATGATACTTTTTCATGAGTTGGTGTCTGCGTTTGGAGCGGATTTTTAGTGCCTTAGTGCATGGGTGTTGTCTAATGAGTTGCGTTTTGTAGTGGTATCTGAGTAGTGCTTCTGTGCGTCCGTGTTGTAGTTCTGGTATGTGGTTGTATATATGAAGAGCGAGGGAAGGTGAGGTTGTGTATGCTCCTGTGGCTATCTTTAGGCATTGGTATTGAAGAGAGTCTAGGAGTTTGAGATTTGATTTAGCTGCGTTTTCGAAAAGTGTTGACCCGTATTCCATGATTGGGCGAATGATGGATTTGTATAAGGTCAGTAGTGATTTCGGTCTGATCCCCAATCTGTGCCGGATAGTGCTCGAAAGATGTTTATTCTTTTGGATGCGCGTTTTTGGATGTTTAGTATGTGTGGTTTGAAGGTGAGTCGTGGATCTAAAGTGATGCCTAGGAATTTTTATGTGATAACAAATGGTATGGGAGTGTTGTCTAGTTTCAGTGGTTGTAAATATGTGTGTCGCTTATAGCCAAAGATCATGCATTTGGATTTGTGTGGTGCAATGTGTAGGTTTAGTAATGTTAGCTTGTCGTGGAGATCTGTTAGTGCGTTTTGTAGAATTGTTACTGAGTGGGCGGGTGATTCTTGTGGTGCCCAGAGTACGATGTCATCTGCATAGAGTGCAATTTTGACTGGGAGGTTGTCGGGAATGACTGAGTTCAGGCCGAGAATAAAGAGGAGGGGGCTGAGAACTGAGCCTTGCATCAAACCGGTTGTGGGGAATTTAGCGTCTGAGGTGTGGGAACCAATTTTGACTTGAAATGATCGTTTTAGTAGGTAGAAGTGTGGGTAGTGTAGTAGTCGGCCCTGTATGTCTATGTTGTATAGGTGTTGTAGTAGAGCTGTTATGTTGATGGTGTCGTATGCTTGTTTTAGGTCCAGGAAGACGGCGACGGTGGGAAGCTTCTTTGCCGCCGCTTCCTGGATGTGTGTGATGAGGTAGGTAAGGTTATCTATACATGATCTCCTGGGAAGGAAGCCTGATTGAGTGGGAGCAATTAGTTTTTGTGCCTGGATGATGTAGAGAAGTCGTTTTTTGACAAGTCGTTCGAAAAGTTTGTGGAAGCAGCTGGTGAGTGCGATAGGGCAGTAGGAGTCGCATAGAGTTGAGTCAGTGTTTGGTTAAGGGATAGGTATAAGGAGGGCGTATAGCCATGATTGTGGATATGTATGTGTTGTCCATGCAGTGTTGTATGTTTCGAGGAGTACCTGTACTGCTTGTGTTGGGAGGTGTTTGAAGAAAGAGTAGTGTATATTGTCTGGGCCTACGCTTGTGTTTCCTGTCTCTGCAATTGCAAGTTCTAATTCGGTGAGTGTAAACCTAGTGTTGTAAAGGTGTTGACGTGTTTGTCTGATTGGAGGTGGAGGGTTCTGTGGAAGTGTGGATGATCTAAGGTGGTAGGTGTGTGCGAAAATGTTGGCGATTGTTTGTGGGTCTGTGATGGTGTTGTTGTTATGTCTGAGTATGATGGCTTTCATTGGTGGTCGCTGTCGGTTTTGGAATGTTTTCAGGAGTGTCCAGATTTCGCCGAGAGGGGTGAATCTGTTGAATTGATTAGAGAAGTTAATCCAGGATTTCCTTTTTTCGTTTTGTATGGTTCGTTTGCAGAGTGCTTTGAGTTGTTTGTATCTGGTGAGTGTTTCCGGTGTGCGGTATCTTTCATATCTGTGTCGTGCATGGTTCCTCGCGCGGATTGCCCCGTGACATTCGTCGTTCCACCAGGGGCCGCGCGAGGCTTGTGTTGGTGGCGTGGTTTTGTCTGTGGTATGTGTTGGTGTGCTGTAGTTAGGAGAATGTCGGAGAATTGTTCTGGTGAGAGTTGAGGGTTGTGGGCTGTTTGTGCGGCTAGGGACTCTGAGAAGGGTGTCCAGGATGCTTTCTTAAGATTCCATCGGCCAGGGGGGGAATTGGGTGGGCCGGTGGTCGGGAGTTGGTGGAAGGTAATGGTTATGGGTGCGTGATCGCTAAAGTGTGGGTCGGGATCGGCTGCCCAGGTTAAGGAAAGAGATATGCGCGAGGATGCAAGGGTTACGTCTGGGGTCGTCGGAAGGTGTGCGGGTGAAATAGGTACAAGGTAGGTTGGTGACCCAGCATTAAGTACTGTGAGGTTGTGTTGGTTGGCTAGTGTGATGAGTGTGAGTGCTCTGTGATCAGGTTGTGTTGTGCGTGTGTCCCATAGTGGGTGGTGAGAGTTGAAATCTCCGGTGAGTATGACTGGGGTGTGGATTTGGTCAAGTGCTTTATTTAATTCCGAAAGGGTTTCTGCGTTTCGCGAGGGTGGGGGTCGTATATGTTAACGAGTGTGTAGGCGTTGTTATGTAAGTGTATTTCAGTGAGTAGTAGTGGTGTCAATCGGTTACCAAACCGATCGGATACCGAAAAATTACCGATACCGATTCGGTAATCGGTCGGACAAACATTAATATTTCTGACACATTTCGGTAATGCTACTAATGCTGCGATGGACTTAATTTCATGGACTTAGTGGCATCATAGTTTGTTTGCCCGACTCTAAATTGCCTTAGTAGCTTGTGAGTAGTAACTCGTAAAGCACCAATTAAAAAAAAATTGTGCATACCAGTGACGTCAAACCAGTCGGCCAATACCAAGGGGCGCCGAGCACTGACGTTACCCGTGAACAAGGTGCACGTGTGTTTTGTTTTTACTAGTGCCCCACTGCCCAGAGACTCAAATGACACGATTGTCGTATTGTTTCGGACCGAGAAGAGCCGTCAGCCGCTGCAGTCTGCCTTATGTTTCTATAGCCTTGGGTCCGTCAAAGAAGGCACGTTCTTTAATCTTTTCATAATCACATTGATTGTATGATAATTTGGTATGGCAGCATCAGATCTCGTAGGCAGAGGTGACATCAAGCTCATCGAGCGACTCATAAACTCAGGGAGTGAGCGAATATCATACGTGGCAGGGGTGTCAGGACCAGCAAGCGGTAATGATCTATGGCGGAGATTTGTCAGAGTTCGGCTAGATGGTGCGATCTGTCAGGTCGTGAAATGCAAAGAGTGTCCGACGGTCATCACTCATCGCACAGGGACGTCCTACGACCATTCCTTTGGGCGATGTTCGGGCTCGTCAGGCCTGAAGCGACACAGCTGTCCTAAGAGGAGCAGCCAAACCCCCATAACAGCTCTTCTCAAGAAAGAAATTCCGGAGGGAGCGATACGATCCGAGAACAAGTTGGTCGCAACAGCTCTAAGTGACGTCTGCGCGGAAGACCTCCGGCCGTTCAACTTCGCCGAAGGTTCCGGTTTCAAGAAGGCTGCCCAAACCTTCATCAACCTGGGAGCCAAACACGGCCGAATCGAAGCCGATCAGGTCCTGCCCGGAAGAAACACCATCGCCAAGGAAACGGAAGCACGGGCGAACATAGTGCGCGCCCGACTGAAGGAGGAGCTGTCATCACAGCCGCATCTGACAGCGAGCACGGATCTCTGGACGGACGAGAAGACATCCACGTCATACAATACGATCGACATCAGCTATATCAACGATAAATGGGAGCTGAAATCCAGGGTGGTCGGCACGGAGCCGCTGACGGAGAGACACACGGGTGTAAACCTGTTTTCTGCCATGCGCCAAAACCTGGAGGCTGTGGGCTGCTGGCAGAGCAATGGTGCCAATATAAAGTATGTGACGGACAACGCGGCAAATAACAAGGTGGCCTTCCAGGACAGAGGGCGGGGATGGCAAAGCTGTTTTTGCCACAACATGAATCTCGTGATGCAGGACGCTCTGAAAGATACGCCAGATGTATCGGCCATGTTGGATGCGGGTAAGAAACTGGTCAGATTTGCCAAGAAGAGTAACGTCAACACCATCATCAAGTCGTCTGACCCGAACGGCCGCGGGCTGAAGGCCTCCATTCAAACAAGGTGGAACTCCGAATTCACAATGCTGGAGTCCATCTGTCACGCACACACGGCCCTGACCACCATGGTCGGTGTGGCGGAAAGAGAGGAGGTCGCCAGGTGCATGGACCTTCTGGATAAGGCGGACCTGGAGGGGGTAGTCGGCGTGCTAAGGTTCTTCAACGACGCGAGCAAGCAGCTGTCAGCCTCTCAGCAGCCTACCACCTTCTTGGTGCCCCTGGTCCTGGAACATGCCAGGCGGCAGCTCCAACCTGCGCCCTCTGACAGGACCATCGTCAGGCACCTGAAGGCAAGCCTCCTTCGCGGGATGACCGGCGACAAGTTCGGTGCCAAGGTGTCTGATGATCAGTACCTGGCCATGGCCCTGCACCCCCGGTACAGGCGACTTCAGCAGCTGCCTAATTTCACAGAGGAAAGGAAGAGCGGCATCCAAGAGCTGATGAAAGCCGAGGCCATCGCTCTTTGCTTGCAGAGCGCGAATGGACCGGCAGAGGTAGCTGTGGCTAGTGCTACTGAACGCACAGCTTCAACATCCACTGCCTCACCCGCCACAGCCTTCAGCCTGGAGCTGGAGCCAATGTCGGAGGATGAGGTGGACGAACCAGAGGCGATCGGAAGGGACGGACAGCCAGAGGCGCGAGCCCGTGCAGCCGTACAGCGTGAGTTGGCCGCTTACTTCATGGATAAGGCCGGAAAAAATGTAAAATCTGGCTCGGATCTTCTGGGCTACTGGAAGAGCAACGAGAAGCGATTGCCTTACCTGGCAGCGCTGGCACGGAAGGTCCACTCGACCTCGGCAAGCAGTGCGAAAGCTGAGCGGACATTCTCTGAAGCCGGTCGGATCGTTGAGAAACGACGGACCCGGCTGCTGTCAAGCAGGGTGGATGACCTGCTGCTCATCCGAGATAACAAGGACCTGCTGGCCAAGTAGATGGTAGTTGTGAGCCAACATTGCGTCATTAAATCATGCATGAAGTGAACACGTCTTTCAGAAATACGTTGTATCGTTTGCGGTTAACAGTCCACTGGCTACGAAGCAGATGTTTGCTTGTCAAGGTTTTCGTATTAGTTGCCAGATCAACACCGCTAGGAAAGTTATGAATAGACAAGTTATGGCTATTGATGGCTGATGCCTTCTAGGCCTGCTGGCTGTGTGTCTTCAGGAAATATGTCCCTTTCGTTAGCGATGCTCGCTTTGCAGTTTGCTTCAGCCCAGAGTCAGTCACGGTCTCCCGAATGTCCAGCAGACCATATATTGTGCAAGGAAGTGTATTTCTTGAAATAAAGACAGAGTCCTTATGCATTTTTTCTGAATTGAGCAGTGGCGCGGACGCTTTTTTCTGGTTGGGACGGGAGCAAGAGGCGAGTGGGGGGGGGGCTAACTGCCGCCCCCCTGACCCTCCTGTTCCCCCGCCTATGTTGAGGAGTCAAGCCTCATGCTGCCGGGTGTTTCGCGAAAGATCAAAGTAATAACATGTAGCTTGCAGTGATAAAAACGTATTATTTTGCCGTTTACTAATCATTACCATTCGAAGTTGAAAGTGTAACCGTTCAGTTTGAGGAAACGAAAATGTATTCATCTAGAAGGCTAAAAATGCAACATCTGAGCGAGTACTTAGAAAGCAGAGCGAACCACCCACATACCTAGTTCCGGCCCGGTACATGCTTTGGACATGATCAGGTCTTGACTTTCAGATGAAATATTTTAAACGTTGTTTTTTAAATATATATTTTTTTACAAAAAACATTCAAAATATTGTTCAATTTCCTGCAAATGATACTCGTATGGTAATTAATTATTTGCTTTCCCAAATATTGGTGTTTTTCACATTCGGTAATTTTCCGGACAATTTTGGTCTTATAATCCGATCGGTAATATTTCGGTCACCACGGTTATATGCAAATCGGTATCGGTTCGGTAATGATTTTGGAAATTCCGAAATATGACACTACTAGTGAGTAGTATGTCTGCTGTGGTATTGAAGTGTATCAGGCGATGAGGTGTGTTGTTTTTAATGTAAGTGCAAACACCGCTTGACCTGTGTGCGTTGTGCGAGTCTTGCCTGTGTAGTGTGTATTGCGAAATGTTGAATTGGTAAGGATCGTTGGGTTGGAAGTGTGTTTCTTGAATGCATAGTGCTGTGTGGTTTGTTTGTAATGCGTAATGTTTGAATTCATGCCAGTGTCTAATCAGTTCGTGTGTGTTCCATTGAAGTATGGTGTTCATTGTTGGTGTGTGTTGGCTCGTGTGAGTGGCTTCTTAAGTGAGTGTTGTCTTTTGCTACTTTTAGCTGGTCTTTTTGCCTGTCTGTAGGAAGGTGTTGTCAACCGTAGGGTTGTTGTGATGTCTGAGTCAGTAGAGTATTGTTCGGTGTCTGAGTGGTCTTCGGTTCCTGTCGTGCCCTGGTCTACAGTGTGAGGTGGGTGCGGTGCCGATGCGTCGGATGCAGGCGACGTTTGTGGTGATGGTGAGGATGGTGGGTAGGTCAGTGGTGGTGGGGGTGGTGAGTGTTGGTGTGGGTGCCGGTTGGCGAGCTGGCAGTGGTGGCGGTGGGTGTTCTGCTGGCCGGTAGACTGTGGTGGGACCTGGTGTTGGGGGTCGTGTCTTGCGAGCGGTAGGTGTTGCGGTGTGTTGCGGTGTGTTGCGGTGTGGCTTGCTCCGTCGTTTGTGTGCCGGCGTTCCTGGTGTGTTTTTGTTTGGTTGCTGGCAGTGCCGGGTACTCTTCTTGTGTTGGTGGCGGTGGTGTGTCTTGGTGTGTGCCGGGCTCTGAGCGGCGGCGAGCAGGCCACGCCGACTGCGGGTCCTCCAGCCATGCCCGGGCCCGGGGCAGGGACCAGCCCTCCAGATGAACGAGGCGCAGGATCTCACGCTCCATCATCCATGTGGGGCAGTCTCTGTCCCAGGCCGCATGTGAGTCTCCGCATGCGGCGCAGCACAGCTCGCCGCTGTTGCATGTGTCTGTGGAGTGTGGCCCGGCACATCGCCCGCAGGTTGTGGTGGTGGAGCGACACCCCCCCCCTGGTGTGGCCGTAGCGCTGACAGGTTTGACAGCGCCTTGGGAGGGGTGCGCGAGGTTGCACGGTATACCTCATGTATCCGGCCTTGAGGTATGCCGGAGGTGTACGTGTGGTGAATGTGAGATTATGATGTTGTTGGGGCATCCTGACCTGGGGGTGGCCTGTAGGCGGCGGAGACGCCCTGGTCCTTAAGTTTGAGGGCCAGGTCCTCCGCCGACACGCAGGCCAGCTCCGGGGCCGGGATGGTGCCTTGAGAGGTGTTTAAGTGGGTGGCCGGTGTGATGGTGACTGGAGTGTTGTGTATGGACTTGATGGTCGGGAGAATCCGACCATCTACGTGGTTATTGGCTTGGATCAGGAGCGCCCCTGAGCGGATTGGTCGGGCGTGGAGGGGCGCCCCTGTGTACTGTGTGATCGTTTCCTCCACCAGCCAGGGGTCGAGGGAGCCCATGGGCTTCCCGTCCCCCGGCGGCAGAGGTAGAACTCTCCGGTGGGTGACTCAGATGCGTTCATGTTGTTGTTTGGTGTAACTGAGGTATGCGTTGTGGTGTACGTGGCGTTGAGAAAGAGTGAGTAGGTGGCAGGTGTGTGTAACAACGGTACAATACACTGGCGGAGGGTGCGGAAGGGCGTGAAGAAAGCCCGACAGGTGTAAAAGTAGGGCAGGAAAGTTCAAGAGAACACAAAGGGAATGGAAACTGTGCTTGAAGGGAGCACGATTATGAAAAATTAGAAAAAGATCGTGCAGAAGGCACTAGAGGGAAAACAGGGAGGTGGCTGGGGGGGGGGGCCGGGAGGGTGGTGGCAGCACCGCCGGACTGACCGTACTGTAGAAGAAGGCGTCAGGAACGAAGCGGCAGAGGAGTAAGTGCCTGAAGGTGCAGTTGCAGATGAAGAACGTGAAGTCCGGGTCGAGGGTGCGGAAGACGGAATAGAAGGCTAGAGGTCTTGGAGAGAAGATGTAGTCGCCGAAGGAGTGATGAGGTAGAAAGCAGCGGGAGTCGATGAGTCGGAAGGACGAGGGAAGGTTGGTGTAGAATGTGGGCTGAGGTGGTGGTGTGTCAGGGAAAGGTGGTGTTCCGGTCGCGGCGAAGCTGGGGGTTTTTTTTTTTTTTTTTGTGTTTTTTTTTGTGTGTGGTGTGGGGGGGGAAGGGGGTTGTGGGGGAAAATAAAATTGTTCTTTTTTTTTTTTTCCGGGGGAAAAAGGGGCCTTGAGTGAAGACTCCGTCGTTGGAATGGGAGTTGGTGGCGCAAAAGCGAGCGAGTTGTGGTGTCGACGTTGGATCGGGATGCGAAACAAAAGCTGTCGTAGGTATGTCCCTACGCCTGCTAATCACTGGTCATGTTGCTCTACACCTACCTACTTACATATTATTGATCACGTCAGCCTACACCTGCAGGTCGCTGATCATGTCTGCCTACACCTATTGATAGTTGATTGCAAGAACTGCTACACATGCACAATACATATCTTCCTGCAAGGAAGGTAATTAATATTCCAATTAATATTCCACAATTAATTTAATTAATTCCACAATATTCCACAACATGCCTGGCATTCCATGTAATGATCAACCTGAAAACATGTGTAACTTGTCTAAAATCCATAGAGTATAGCCAAATAATCCCTGCAACTTGTCATTTGATAGCAATCCCTTTTTGCAATATCCCCATGGACATCATCAATATATTGCAGTAATTGGAGCAGGCATCTTACCCACTCTGTTCCATCACAATACTGTTTGAAGGTATGCTATGACATCCGTACGCACCGCATTGCGCCGGATTTGAAACAAAATTGTTAGTTGCTGTATTACCACCATAATAGATTACCTACCCTTCCAAGCATCATATGTTCGTAAAAATTGGTAACATTTCAGTATCACAAGCCCTCGCTAGTATCCATGACGCGAGTCGGTTGAAAAACCTTGCATGGAATAATCCAACGTATGGGTTCCCTGTGCGTTTTGGGCTTGGCCGTTTCGAAGCTCCACATATGTGACGTCACTGCTACGAGAAGATTTTTAAATCGATGGCAACCCCTAAGAGAAATTATTAAATTATGCTGTAAATGCTTCTCCTCTGATACAAAATATTTCAGTTTTGTCTACGAAGCATTATTACCGTTTTTTGCAACCAAAAACCCATTACGTGAAACTTGTCCATTGCCACAAGAGCATCAAAGTTGTGGAACAATGCGTGACATCCTCTAGAAAGTTCAAGACCAAAAGAGTGTGGGGATGCAACACATGCATAAGGCGCAGTTGTGCATTTGTCTATTGGAGGCAGCATTTTCTCCCGTTACCTCAAGTTCTGACAATGGAATTGTCAGAACGTAAGAGCCACTGACCAGCCATTGACCCCTGTCGTTGAATGACATAAGCGAAAAAAAATGACAAGGAATTAATTGTTCACAGCAGCACTGCAAAACCCGCATCACCCTCAAAATATGCTGATCTGAGATAAGTTCCTCTTTGGCCTGCTTGACGTATCTTGGACGCAAGCGGTGCACTGTCAGCCAGTGTCCGATCCGGTGGAGGAGCCGTGGGATCGTGCCTCCCCCCCCCCCCTCTTGAGCCCCTTCTGCACCCAATGGAGTCCTGTAGACGTGCTTTAACATAGGCTGTGACGAAGCACACAATGTATTTGGCGCTCCAGGGGGCTGAGGGTCATTGATGAGGGCTCCAAGGCCGACGAAACTACCCGGGCTGATTCAAAGTGTCCCGGGCCGATGAAGGAGTACCCGAACTGACGGAGAGGTTCCCACGAGCAGACTCTGAGGGCCACAGTCTGGATCGACGTGAAGGGCCTCCAGGCCGACGGAGGGGCTGGAGTCGTTGAAAGGGCTTCCTGGCAAGGACCCCTGAGCCAACGAAGGGGGTCCTGAGCCGACGGGAAGGTCATTGAGACAACGGAGGGGGTCCCAAGCGGGCGAAGAGGACCGCGAGCTGATATGAAGGATCCCTGGGCTCAGGGACGCAGACAGGATTGATTGTCGTAAGGTGACGCACACCATTCCAAAGTTTTCCTGGTAGACTGTTCCCCCTTTGAGGGTATAGTTTCCCCTTGCCTAATTTTGCCCCTGTAGCCACTATTTTGCCGCTAAAAATAGTGTTTTCAGGCACTATAAATACAATGTCTAAAATTATGTCAGCATTTCAACCTCACCTAGCCTCTTACTAGAATTATAGCAAATCACATGTGACTGATGCCAAGACTGATGTCCCGGGATATTGAGAAGCACTGATGAACACATCCAGCACGTAACTGCTGTGGTACACTATATTATGGTACACTGGCGATGAAAAAATATTCGGGAACTTGCTCTGGCAGAATTCGGCAGATTTTGGACTTTTCAAGTTTCGATCGAAATGGATTGCAAACAATGCATTATATATAGCCGCATGAAATAAATATAACTGCGTTTTTTCCATTGAATTTTAACTCCATCAAGTGGCGGCATGATCCGATAGCATTATCAGTAACGTGCTCCTGTGCAGATCAGGTCAAGTCTCGGAGTGTCAATCTGTGGTTTTGGTTTTTGGGTCCCAACCGCACAATATTAAACTATGTGGTGTCAATGAACGCCGCATTCGAATTCAGCACCTAAAGTTACCATATGAAACAGTTTGAACCACCCTTGGCGAAATGACCTTTGACCTTTACTAACCAGAGTTCAACACAAACGCATGGGGTCAATGTAAGCCAAGGGTAGGCCAGGGTAGTTTTTTTCTTCTCTTTTTTTTACCTGCGAGTGCTGATTTCGGATTAGGCGGTCATGTCTACCCCACAGGGCCGCACAATGCTTCGGGCCACAACATCACAAACACATTGACCATGCGTTGATTGCTATACTATGCTATTGGACGCTATGGGATGTTATGGAACGCTATATGATCCCTCATGCGACCCCTCGTTGGGCCTCGATTGAATGTTGGACACGGAAATGTTCATTTCATCTGCGTATCATTCATAGCTCGCCACCTGTTTTGGTTCGAACTTCAACTCCAAAATCGGTGGCATCGCTTTGCCACCAGGCAGCACAGTTCCCAGCTGGTGATGAGTCGAAGAGAACAAGATTAGTCGCCCGAGGGACAGCAACAAATTGCAGATTGTCGCCAACACCAACTACCACGCTACCGAAAAATAATAAACGATTGAGTACAGCACCCCCCCCTCCCAACACACACCTTGCCGGTTTGCGTTCCGCCGCCCCTGCTGAGAGCGCAGCCGCTGCTCCAGCCCACCCCTGCTGATGCCGCTCACATTCAGCAGCCGGACGGAGCGGTAGCTGCACACCACGGGGCCTGTTATCTGGTGTTGCATTCACGGCTGCGCGCTAATCTATCTCGGCAGGGGCGTGTTATGAGCGGCCGCCATCGGGCGCCGACGATGACAATGTACATCGGCAGGGGTGTTATGAGCGGCCGCCATCGGGCGTCGACGACGACAATGTACCTCGGCAGTGTTATGAGCGGCCGCCATCGGGCTTTGACGACAGTGCGCTTCGGCCTCAGAGTAATCACTCACGCCGCCGGTCGGGTACACCCTGGCTAAGGTCGCACACCTGGCGACCGACGGTGGCGATTCAGTTCAGTCAGGTCGGGAGGTCGTTGTGTCTGAACATCTGAACATGTATTGGTCTGGCCCGTGTGTTTGTTTGTTTATTGGTCGGCTCTCGACGCACTGTCTGCACGATCACGGCTAGTGGCGCCGCCCGCCCACGCTGTTTCGCCGGTGCGCCGCGGGATTGGAATTGTCCCGAGCGGTGCGAGTATTGAACCCGGGACCTTGGTACCCAGAGCTCAACACCTTAACCACTCGGCTGTCCCCGCCCCGAGCTGTGCCGACCAATGACGTCACCCACCAAAGGTGAGCCACCTCCCCTGGCTAAGTGAAGTCTGATGTAGCCCAGTCCACCGTTGTTTACTCGCTGGATAAACGCACGCCCGAACGGACTGCAAGTACGGAGTAGGCTCGACTGTTCGGCTCGATAATGGTGCGAAGGGCGTCTTTCAACGCGTCTGTTCGGGCCAATCAACGCGTCTATTCGCTGTTGAACTGAGGAAAAGTAATTATTGACGTCATCTCTGTATTTCAGTCACGCAAACACTTGGGTTATTTCATGTCAACGCGTCCGTAGATGTCCCAGGACTATCAGTAATTTTGGTCCAACCTGGTACATGTGGTTACCGGAGGCCCTACACACGATACCCAAATTGCCAGATACCTGGGGCGAACGCTCTTTAAGCTATGCGGGATTAACATTCGAGGGCAGAAAAAAACATCTATATATATATATATCTGAAATAAGGGTGCATATTTCAGAAACCGTGCGAAATAGTAAACTGCAAAGAACTGCGTTCGATAGATGGAAGCTAATGCATTTTAAGCCAAATGAAATATGTAGTGTCAGAATACTTCACATAATTCTGGATATTATTTTAAAATAAAACTGAGCAAAATGTGACTTCCGAGTTTAATTAGAGTGTCATTCCCCACAAACTTGTCCCTTGCATCAATTCTTAATCGCATGCTGTCTCAGAATCAAAGAACTGAGCATGGTTTTCTCTGATGGTCAGAATCGGCCTCAGCAGCAGACACGGCCTCGACCCGGCCGACTGGCGTACGGCGGAACAGTATACCTGCACCGGGTCACTGCGCGGCGGTGTGCGAGGGGCCGCCCACTGGGGCAGTACACATACCGTTCCCTGGCTCTGTACAGTCAATCAGGGCCACGAGGGGTGGGAGGCACCTGGGTGGACCTAGCCAACAGAACCGTGTCAGGGTCCTAGGCTGGTCCCGGGTCCCGCTCAATGCTCGTCTGACTTCGCGATATGGCGCGACAGACACTTTGACTTCAACCTGCAGAATTTCGCCTTTCACAATTTGAAGATTAAAAAAAGGTGTTACCATAATTGTGCGATTTATTGTGAAGTCTTCAGCAGGCTTTAGCTACCTCGTAAAGGTTGTGTTCATCTATCGCAAAACCTTCAGCAGGCTTTAGCTACCTCAGAAAAGTTGTGTTTATCTATCGTGAAGCCTTGAGAAGGCTTTAGCTACCTTGTTTTCATCTATGTGAAACCTTCAGCACGTATTAGCTACCTTAGAAAGGGTGTGTTCATCTATCGTGAAGCCTCAGCAGACTTCAGCTACCTTAGAATGGCTGTGTTCATCTCTCAAACGTATTTCCCTGCGAATCGACACTGCCCGATATATGCACCTCTGTAATAGCCCTTCAGTGTCCTCAAATTGCATCCCCTAATAACTAAGCAGAATGTGCAGAAACCTGACGCAAGGAGTTCGGCGCTTCCGACAAACCGTACACCAGGTGTGGGCAAACTCACTGATTGCCGAGTGGTAGGTGTGGGCAAACTCACTGATTGCCGAGTGGTAGCTGTGTGCAAACTCACTGATTGCAAGTGGAAACAGACTCTCGAAAACTCACCAACTGTCGTAGGTGTGGGCAAACTCACTGATTGCCGAGTGGTAGGTGTGGGCAAACTCACTGATTGCCGAGTGGTTGGTGTGGGCAAACTCACTGATTGCCGAGAGGTAGGTGTGGACAAACTCACTGATTGCCGAGTGGCAGGTGTGGGCAAACTCACCGATTGCCGAGTGGTAGGAGTGGGCAAACTCACTGATTGCCGAGTGGTAGGTGTGGGCAAACTCACTGATTGCCGAGTGGTAGGTGTGGGCAAACTCACTGATTGCCGAGTGGTAGGTGTGGGCAAACTCACTGATTGCCGAGTGGTAGGTGTGGACGAGTTGGCGTGCAATGGCGCACGTTCGACTTCCATTCAGTGCATCGTTGTGTGGAAATCCGCCGCGAACCGAACAAAAAGCAAGAAACTACGCCACAAAAGGCTCCCATTAAGTAAATGCTACAGGTCCACTCGACGCCCTCACAAAAGGCCGACGCCTTCGAGTCACCCTCCAGGTGAGAGGTCCCAGCTCCACACCCGCACCTGCCCGCAAACGCCACGACTCAACGCAATCGTTTATTCGCCCCACATGCAGGGGTGATAACAACATACACCAATATATACACACAGCCCGCAGCACACGTGGGCGTCGCCGACCACCGACAGCACCATCAGACGTGTACACACAGCTGACCAGACACCGTCCGCCGCGCCCTCCCCGCTCCATGCCGCGTCCGCCCGGCCGCCCATCAGCCTGCGCAGTACTTGCGCCGGCCACAGTCGACACGACAGCGTTTCGTGGGGAGTGGGGGAGAGCGACACGACCGGCCGCCATCTGCCTGCCGTCGGCCGACACAGACCTCTCCTCTTCAGCGCGACCACCGGCGCGTGCTGTGCCGGGACGGCGGCCATCGCGGATCCTACCGGGCAGACGCGGCTCCGGTCACGCCTAATGTTACTGTCTGTCTGTCTTGCTGTATGTCTGTCTGTCCTCTGTCTTCTCTCTCTCTCTTTGCCTCCATCTCCTCTCTCTCTTTATCTCTGTCTTCTCTCTCTCTATCTTTGTCTCTGTCTCCCATCTCTCTCTCTCTCTCTCTCTTTGTCCGTCTGTCTGGCTGTATGTCTGTCTTCTCTCTCTTTCTTTGCCTCCATCTCCTCTCTCTCTCTCTCTCTCTCTCTCTCTCTCTCTCTCTCTCTCTCTCTCTCTTCTCTCTCTCTCTCTCTCTCTCTCTCTCTCTCTCTCTCTCTCTCTCTCTCTCTCTCTCTCTCTCTCTCTCTCTCTCTCTCTCTCTCTCTCTCTCTCTCTCTCTCTCTCTCTCTCTCTCTCTCTCTCTCTCTCTCTCTCTCTCTCTCTCTCTCTCTCTCTCTCTCTCGTCTCTTTTGATTACCATTGGTGCAAATCGCGCTAAGCAGCCGCGGACAATCGCCCGAGGAGCCGTTCACCCTGTGCTTGATACTGCACGGCCGGCCACACTCGGAGGGAGCGCGCGTGCGCTGCCAGACGCCAACACCCGTACCTGCCGCGGGTGTCCGGGCCGGCCAGCCGGCGGACGCCGCCGCGTCGGCAGTGACTAGAGGCCGAGCAGCAGGACGCGCGGGTCCTCCACCGCCGCCTTGATGTGGCGCAGGAAGGTGACCGCCTCCCTGCCGTCGATCAGCCGGTGGTCGTACGTCAGCGCCACGTACATCATCGGACGGATCTCCACCTGTCGGACGGCGGCGAACGTCAGCCTAGTCCGCCGCGCAATAGATGGCGCGCCGGTGTCACGTGGGAGAGCGTATTGATGCCGCGGCCCGGCAGTCATAAATTATTCGTAAAATAGGGTGGAATATACCACTTTTTGAACACTCAATCGACATCCTTCTCCAAGAAATATCGACATCCCGCTTCTTCATGTGTCCTTATGAAGTCTTGTGTCTCCTTTCTAACAGTATCTCATTGATAAGTACCATGCTCACGGTCTCGATAAGGGATGGTGATACACAAATATTTTGCAAACACAATTTCAGGTCAAGGGATTACCTATAATGTAACATGGCATACAACACCAGTTTATTGCATGTATATGTTTTTTTCCTATCCAGAATACAACTCTTCCTAAATTATAAATATCAAAACCAATGATAAAAGTAGTCACGATTACGCCATTGGCTCAAATTTGAGTCTAAAAGACATCAAAAGCATTTTAAAAGACACTAATTCCACGGTAAATTTCGACATCCTATTGTGCTCGTTTTGACATCCTACACCTAACGAAAAACCATTATTTTAACACTGCGGCCCGGACCACTGAGGTCTGCTACCGAACTCATCCAGACAACAGTGGCGGATAAATACCCACCGAAGCTGGCATAATTATTCTTAATTGGGTGTGACGATTTGGAGGGGACACGCCGCCGTGCGCCAGAAGTGCATTAAGTCGGTTTATAAATTACTTCATTTCCCTGATGGCTCATGGTGGTGACCATTCGGCTGAAAACATGGGTGTCACTTTGGATGCGATAAGGGGGGGGGGGACTGGCCCCCGAATCAACAATTTGCTCCCCCCAATCATTGATTTATCCCCTGCAATCAGACCGAAGCTTAACCATTGAGCCTATGGAGGCACCCTTCCATAATGCTCGAGTGCACCCCTCCCCTCGCTCGAGATTTGTATTTAGCCGATGGCACTACTCTCCGGAGAGAAGAGCCATCAAAACATCAACTGGCCACCACGATCAATTTGGCAGCGACACCTAGGTTGCTAAAGTATGTTACGGTAAGTATGGTCCTAGCATACCATAGAGGAGATCAAGTGTAAAGTTGGCTTTCATTAATGGGAAGAATAGAAATTGAGCAAAATGACACTGTTCTAATAACTCAAATTTTCGGCCCCAGACCATCCCCAGGGGTGACTCCTGTAAGTCCCCGACCACAAAGGGCTAACCAGCCAAATTTGTGCTCAAATAACTCCAAAATCCAGTTGTTCACCTCATAACTGCAGTTGACAAGTCAACTAAAGGAACTAGTCATTCTTCCACGACTTAAACGACACATGAATCATGATATCGAGGGCGATAAATACGCCCGCCGTCGTGTGTAATCTGGCTGTTTCACTTGTGGTCTGTGCGACTGTGGCTCTCATGCATTGGACAGTCAATACAAAAATATGTGAAAGACGCCTACGCCTAACGCATCCGGTATCAAGCTTAGGATGGAGTGGAAAATTATGCTTGAAAAAGAACCGAAAGAAAATTAAAAGCAATACACAATAGAGGAGTATAATCAGGAAGAAAAAACATTCTAGCGCCGTGCCGTCGATGGGCCTTAAAATCGATGGCAGTTGGACAACGTTTCAACATGCCATTTTTCGAATCATGAATGCTATCAGATTGTTCTTTTGAATGCAGGATCAGGGAGAAAACGGAGAATGTAAAGTGCAAAAACATTGATGTCTGTAGGTAGTAGTAAGAACATATTTTTGGGATACTGGTTGAGTTAGTTAGTTATTTGGCTTTAGGGTGTGTCGACTACAATGGTCATCTCGCACCCAGGCTACTAGTTGAATATGAATGTCTCGCATATTTCGCACCGCGAATGACTTTCTAAATGGTGACTTCATACAGCTGATTTACCCAGTAAACATTTTGCCGCGATTGCACCGGCGCGATTCCTCCGTCATGATACCATCATGGAAACATCAGTGGTGAAAGAATGGGCACCTACGAGACTAAACTATGACATCAATCCATGGAACAACTGTACAGTGCTGGTCCACATCGACGGGACAGAGGCGGTTAGAGGCGCGCGCTGCTCAAAGCCAGCACCACGTGAAAACTGCGGCTGGAGAATGTCACGACGAACCGAGCCCAGGAGCGCGCCCACCTCTCCGTCGACGGCGACAAATCGAGCCCAGGAGCGTGCCCACCTCTGCGTCGACGGCGACAAGTCGAGCCGAGGGGCGTGCCCACCTCTCAGTCGACGGCGACAAATCGAGCCCAGGAGCGTGCCCACCTTTCCGTCGACGGCGACCGGGCGCGGGAAGATGCCGTGCATGCCGAGGATGGCGGCCTGCGGCGGGTTGATGATGGGCGTGCCGAACAGCGAGCCGAACACGCCGCCGTTGCTGATGGTGAACGTGCCGCCGTCCATGTCCTCCACCGCCAGCGAACCTGGCGGCCGTCCGCACAGCTGTTAGTGTCGTCGCCCGGCGCCGGGCGACGGCATCGCACAGCTCAGGTCGACGCCGCGTGCAGCGGGCTGACCGTGGATGGAACGAGTTGAGACGGGACATACACTGACAACAGCCCGGTGTTAGAGGCGATGCACAGACAAGACGGCGCCCGCAACCAAACGCCTCCGATCACTGGCGACCAACATCAGAGGTGACACCTGGATATCAGAGCAGGGCACATGTGAAAAGGAATGCACCACCAAAAACACCACGGCTTGGAAATTGAATAATCTGTCACCATGTTGGGCCCCCAGACGAGGGCGCATCTAACTGTTGCAAAATCCACAGCGAGTGCTTTACACCGTGGTCCGAGTGGCCGAATAATCCCGAGGTAGTGTGACCCGGTAGCATTACACCCAGGACAGCATTACACCCGGTACACCGGTACAACCCGAATAATCCAGAATAATCCAGTGACTGTTGAGGAAGGCCCGTGGCCGAAATATATACAGTGTGATTTTGGATCTATTTCTTTACCTTAATATGAGCATAAGGTTATTTTATGCCTGTTTCTCAATCCCGAGGTAGGTCAACAACAGGGCAGCAATGAGATCGAATGGCAACTGCACTATTCTGCTTAGTCTTTGCACCCACCAAACCATTCAGCCTTGTCATTAACACCAACTGCAGCATTCTACCTAGTGCTCAACACCAATTGCACTATTCTACCAAGTCATTAACACAAACTGCACCATTCTGCCTAGTCATCAACACCAACCGATCGGCCGTCGAGTCGCACGTCTCTCACCTTCTTTGGCCTTGACCCCCAGCACCTCGATGCCCTTCTCGATATCCAGGTAGCTCATGTTCTCTACACCGCGCAGCACCGGTACAACCAGTCCCTGGAAACCACAAACGTCAACTTCAGCACACCGGCGAACAAAGCAACACATATACGTCAGTACCTAGACACTTACCGACAACACAGATTACTACAATCACCATTACAACCACAGCCATCATTATTGCAGGCACGTGGAAGCTTCGTCGATGCATTTGACCTTTTGCTCTTCTCATACTTGCTAGTGCTGCCTGGCAACGTCTTTGCTTTTATCATGCCCTTCACGTGAAAACTTCGCCGAAATGTTCGCATTATCCTGGCCGCCGCTACTTCATTAAATATAAACTTGTTACTTTTCAATATCACGTAAAAGCCAGTGGTAATGCCGATAGCACAGATCAATACCATCATTGCGCAGTGCCTGAAATACACGGACGAAATGAAGTGGTTGAATAGCTGTACAACACAAGCATTATCAAGTCGGTAGGTACAAATGACTAATTCTTTTTGTTTATTATATACTAAGTAATGAAGCAGAGATGCGCGTGAATCAATGTTCATCGGCGACGAAATGGACGTAAGCTTCAAGTAAATATAGGACAAGTTACATTGAGGAAGAAAGTTTGTATTGGAAACAATATTGGAACAAAGAGAGCTTCTCTCACGACCCCCCCCCCACACCTCCTTGGATTTCGACCCTCCGCCGTCACTGAGTGCAAACAATGCAATATTTGATTTGAGGAAGTCCTCTATGTTTGCATTGAATACTGCAGGTGACATATTCATCGGTCAGATGTTAATGTGTGTATTTACTCAACTTCCCTCACAAGCTAACGCTGGGAGGAAATGCTCTAGTAAACAAACACTCACGTCGACGAAACGAGCATTCTTTGACCGACATATCATGTGTTGAGCACATTTTGGAACCCGTGTCCAAGGAACCATTCGAAAAGTATGCACACAACAAATGCTACAACAGTAAACTACGAGCATGGTCGCTTCGTGCCGAATTGTGTGTAAACCTTTCACGTTGATCTCCAAAACGTCAATTTTAGTAGACTCTAGCAGCAAAGCTGTGGCAACTCAATATCTGATGCTTAAATCCAACACATCTCGCCATCACCTCAATAACCGCCAGTACCGCGAAGTCTCACCACCCCACGAGGCGTACGCCACCCTCCTTTCCGGGTTCAACACTCGCACCACTCGGGACATTTTCCAATCCGGCGGTCCACCAGCGAAACAGTGTGGACGGCGCCATTAGCCGTGATCGTGCATAAAGTGCGTCGAGAACTACCCAATAAGCAAACAATAAACGCCACCCACCTTGGACGTGGCCACAGCCACAGAGATGTCCACGTAGTCGCGGTAGACAATGTCGGCGCCGTCGATGCCGGCATTGACGGTGGGCTGCGCAGTCAGCGCGTAGGCCGACGCCTTGACGAACGCCGACATGAACCCGAGCTTGATGCCGTGACGCTTGACGAACGAGTCCTGGTGCTGTTTCCGCATCTGGATGATGTTGCTGCAAGTGACACAGGTATGAGAGTATTGGCGAGCGGAGATGTGCCCGGTCCTGACAGGGGACCCGGATGATGTTGCTGCAGGTGACACAGGTATGAGAGTATCAGCGAGAGG
The DNA here is from genome assembly GCA_034440615.1 of Ashinkailepas kermadecensis. Taxonomy (NCBI): domain Eukaryota; kingdom Metazoa; phylum Arthropoda; class Thecostraca; family Neolepadidae; genus Ashinkailepas; species Ashinkailepas kermadecensis. The sequence continues at coordinate 15,144 of JAOTOM010002802.1, read as the reverse complement.
AGTGTATTGGTGAGCGGAGGTGTGCCCAGTCCTGACAGGGGACCCGGGTGATGTTGCTGCAGGTGACACAGGTATGAGAGTATCAGCGAGAGGAGTGTATTGGTGAGCGGAGGTGTGCCCAGTCCTGAGGGGGGGGGGTTTTTTTTTTTGGGGGGGGAGGGGTAGGGGGTTTTAGGGGGGGGGGGGTATTGGTGAGCGGAGGTGTGCCCAGTCCTGACAGGGGACCCGGGTGATGTTGCTGCAGGTGACACAGGTATGAGAGTATCAGCGAGAGGAGTGTATTGGTGAGCGGAGATGTGCCCGGTCCTGACAGGGGACCCGGGTGATGTTGCTGCAGGTGGCACAGGTATGAGAGTATCAGCGAGAGGAGTGTATGTGAGGGGAGGTGTGCCCAGTCCTGACAGGGGACCCGGGTGATGTTGCTGCAGGTGGCACAGGTATGAGAGTATCAGCGAGAGGAGTGTATTGGTGAGCGGAGGTGTGCCCAGTCCTGACAGGGGACCCGGGTGATGTTGCTGCAGGTAGCACAGGTATGAGAGTATCAGGAGAAGGGTTTTGGTGAGGGGAGGTGTGCCCAGTCCTGACAGGGGACCCGGGTGATGTTGCTGCAGGTAGCACAGGTATGAGAGTATCAGCGAGAGGAGTGTATTGGTGAGCGGAGGTGTGCCCGGCCTTGACAGGGGACCCGGGTGATGTTGCTGCAGGTAGCACAGGTATGAGAGTATTGGCGAGCGAGAGGTGTGCCCAGTCCTGACAGGGGACCCGGGTGATGTTGCTGCAGGTAGCACAGGTATGAGAGTATCAGCGAGAGGAGTGTATTGGTGAGCGGAGGTGTGCCCAGTCCTGACAGGGGACCCGGGTGATGTTGCTGCAGGTAGCACAGGTATGAGAGTATCAGCGAGAGGAGTGTATTGGTGAGCGGAGGTGTGCCCAGTCCTGACAGGGGACCCGGGTGATGTTGCTGCAGGTAGCACAGGTATGAGAGTATCAGCGAGAGTTTTTTGGGGAGGGGAGGTGTGCCCAGTCCTGAGGGAGGGAGTTTGAGAGGAGTGTATTGGTAAGCGGAGGTGTGCCCGGCCTTGACAGGGGACTCGGTGCCACCTCCGCTCCTAGTAGGAGGACCCGGCGGGACTGTCGGAAGTATGGAAGCACACAACACAACTTAAGAGCAGGAATAGTAATATTCTCTTTAGGGGGCGGGGAGGCTCCTCAAACCGAGAGGAAAGACTACGATGAAATGCAACCCTTACGAGTATCGTAACGTTTGCATACGAACATATGCATTCCAACAGAAAAAGAAACACTGCTGGATGAACAGAATACGGCAGAGTGCACCACCCCCGGACTGGTGCTCAGAGTGCACCAACCCTCCGGAAAGCCGAAATTGTCCGGGTACGTGGGCTTCGAGGCGCCTCAGTGGCACGGGTGCAGTTACATCGATATAGGATCGACCAGAGTGGGCATTGATCGCACTTCCTCATTACGATGAACTGTCCGGTCGTATTTGGCCAATATTCAGCATTCCCATACGGCAGAGACCACATGAATACCACCGCCACACCGCTCCAACAAATGAGGCGGAAGCACGGATTACGGGAAGAGTGGCCCAGCTGCTGGCCCAGATACCGCCGCCGCCGCTCCTAAAGACGCGAGGCTGGTAATATTCGGACTACTGCCTGCGACAGGTATGCAGGCTGAAACACCACGTTTAGACCTGTTGCCTATCCAGTTATCAGGTGTCCTGCCCTTAGAAGCGCATGGATTGGTGAACAGTTTCGCCGAGTCAGGCGTGCCGGCTTCTCGGGTTGGTTGGTTATAGGTTTTACGACATCTTACATCTTACCATCTTAACATCTTACCCCTAGACCACTCGTCCCCGCCGGCTTCTCGGGGCAAAACGTCCGACCACCACCAAGACATCAATGATAGACATCAACGTTCCATCCGGCACACCCGGTGAGATAGCAGGAGTCTGAATATCACTAACATCGCACGCACTAACTCACACTGGGCCGGGGACTCCGAGAATCCCCTTCCTTGAAGCTGCTTTGGCTTTAGGGTGCATCGACTGCATTGGTCATGTAGCCCCTGAGGCTGTTCCGCGATAGCGTCCGAATGAGTAGACGCAGACACGACGAATTTTCGGCAGCTTGTTATACATCTGTTTTGCTACCACCAACGGCGACGACTTTGCTACGCCATGGCCCACGCACCTGGGGTTGGATTCAAGTTTTGGAATCCTTGATTGGTAGATGAATATTTTGAGGAATTCCTGGTCGGATATGATAGTTTTCTCCGTTCCTAACATCGAGACCCTTTTGCTGCATGTTCCAGTCAGATGTGATCGTGCTCATGAAACAGCAATGAGTATACAGCCGTCTCGAAGCAACTCAATCCACCTTTCGCCGAAAAGGGAGTGAGTAATTTCCCGGAGACGAAAATGTTTTGGACGCCAAACATCCAGAAGAGGGTCATGCTCCCGACCCTGCACGCACCTCATGTCGATCTCGTTGAAGGTGGTGAGCATGGCGTTTGTGTTCTGGGCGTCCTTCAGCCGCTGCGCTATCCGCAGCCGCATTCGACTCATCTTCACGCGCTGCTCCGTCCGCGTGCCTGCCAAGTTGGTTGGTTGGTTATTGGTTTTACGACACGTCGACCGTTGAGTCATATAGCGTCGCCAATCTATCACGGCGATTGGTCGCGGGCGAAGAGTAGCGACAGGTGAGACTCGAACCCACAACCTTTCGATTGTGAGACGAGCATCTTACCCCTAGACCACTCGTCCCCGTGCCTGCCAAGTCAAAATGACGTCATCACACCGGCGGTCCCACAGACCACCACGACGTGCATCGTATAGCCACGCAGGGATCAACGTGTATGTGACGTCATCACACCGGCAGCCCCAGACCATCACGACGTGCATCGTATAGCCAGGCAGGGATCGACGTCACACAATGCGCGTGTGCGATGTGAGCTAAAACGGCAGCCACGCGCACGCACACACACACACATTCACCGCTGACCGGACCTGCTGAACATCGTCAAATACTCTCTGGCATGCAAATGAAGGAACGCGCAAGCGCCGAAGTCGACATTTTCCAGATAACTGTTTTTGTCGTCTTGGACCAATGCTCCATTGTCAATGGCGATATAGTTTCAGGGGGATACATTACTTGGCCTGAAAAGATGTTCTGAGTATACTTGCATGGACATCATGGCTATAATTTGCATAATTTATGAGAAATAACCGAACAAATTTTTACCTTTGCAGCAATTATGGAAGATACACATGTGGACAAAGCGAAAAGGCGTATGTGTTCTTAGGAATGTTGCAGAAAGGCACATGCGGCGCATAAGCCCTTCTTCCTTTGCTGAGTAGATGAAAGAGTCGTTCATAAAAGGCAATCAGTCACATACGACTTTTTGTGACACATACGATCTCCGCGGCGGGGTCGGCCGGCGGCAGCTTCACCTCCCCCTCTCCAACGCCACTCACCAGTGATCTCTGTGGCGGGGTTGGCCGGCGGCAGCTTCACCTCCCCCTCTCCAACGCCACTCACCAGTGATCTCTGTGGCGGGGTTGGCCGGCGGCAGCTTCACCTCCCCCTCTCCAGCGCCACTCACCAGTGATCTCTGTGGCGGGGTCGGCCGGCGGCAGCTTCACCTCCCCCTCTCCAACGCCACTCACCAGTGATCTCTGTGGCGCGCCTCCACGCCCCTCTCCAACGCCACTCACCAGTGATCTCTGTGGCGGGGTCGGCCGGCGGCAGCTTCACCTCCTCTCTCCAGCGCCACTCACCAGTGACCTCTACGGTGGGGTCGGCCAGCGGCAGCTTCACCTCCCCCTCTCCAGCGCCACTCACCAGTGACCTCTGCGGTGGGGTCGGCCGGCGGCAGCTTCACCTCCCCCTCTCCAGCGCCACTCACCAGTGATCTCTGCGGTGGGGTTGGCCGGCGGCAGCTTCACCTCCCCTCTCTCAGCGCCACTCACCAGTGATCTCTGTGGCGGGGTCGGCCGGCGGCAGCTTCACCTCCCCCTCTCCAGCGCCACTCACCAGTGACCTCTGCGGTGGGGTCGGCCGGCGGCAGCTTCACCTCCCCCTCTCCAGCGCCACTCACCAGTGATCTCTGTGGCGGGGTTGGCCGGCGGCAGCTTCACCTCCCCCTCTCCAGCGCCACTCACCAGTGATCTCTGTGGCGGGGTTGGCCGGCGGCAGCTTCACCTCCCCCTCTCCAGCGCCACTCACCAGTGATCTCTGTGGCGGGGTCGGCCGGCGGCAGCTTCACCTCCCCCTTCTCCAGTGCCATCGAGTGCCGGATGGCCGCCACGGGTATGCTGGCCGACGGGGCCGTCGGCCGCGGCGTGGCGGCCGGCGGCACACTCGGGATCGGGCCCGCCGACGCAGGCGCAGGCGCAGGCGCAGCAGGCGCAGCAGGCGGCGGGACCGCGGCAGGCGCGGGTGTGGGCGCAGACGCTGGTGCCGGCGCGGCGGCCGGTGCAGCGGGCTCCGCGGTGGGGGCAGAGGCTTTAGGAACTGAAGCACCACCGGCAGCTGAAGCAAAAGACGGAGACGGCGTTCACAATGGACCAGGTAATGTGGTGACATATGGTGCGATGTGCTCTACAATACCAGTTGTCCATAAGATAGGTATGGCCCCTCCCAGAAAGTGCGAAAATGCAGTCCTAGCTTCTAAATTCTCCATTGATGCAAACTCAGTTCAAAATGACCTGGTCATTTTAAATGACATCGTTTTCATGACGGTTTTCAACATCCTACTATTCCCTTTTGGGCACCGCACACCTAATGATCAACAGTTATTTCAACACTATCGTAGTGACCCGAGACAACACAGTAGCCTAGAGCCGGACACAGGCCAGCAACACGCCCACAGAGAACGGTCTGGGAACGCCAGCGGCCCGCGGTGGCGCGTGTGCGCAGCCGCCCCACCTCCGACGTCGATGCTGAAGAGGTCGGTGCCGGGCTTGACGGTGGCGCCGTCGGCCACCAGCAGCTCCCGGATGACGCCGGCCACGGGCGCCGGCACCGGCACCGACGTCTTGTCCGTCTCGATCTCGGCCACCACCTGGCCGGGCGACACGTCAGGTCACGACACGCCAACCGGCCGGCTGACGGGTCATACGTCACGCCACAACACCCAGCACAACACACCACACCCGACCCGACTGATGGTGACACGTCAGGTCACAACACACCCACCGGCAGGCTGACGGGTCATACGTCACGCCACAACACCCAGCACAACACACCACACCCGACCCGACTGACGGTGACACGTCAGGTCACGACACGCCCACAGGCTGACTGACGGGTCATACGTCACGCCACAACACCCAGCACAACACACCACACCCGACCCGACTGATGGTGACACGTCAGGTCACGACACGCCCACAGGCTGACTGACGGGTCATACGTCACGCCACAACACCCAGCACAACACACCACACCCGACCCGACTGACGGCGACACGTCAGGTCACGACACGCCCACCGGCTGGCTGACTGCTGATACATCAGGTCACAACACCCAACACAACACACCCGCCAGATTGCTTAGGTGTCATATGTCAGTTCACCACACCCAACCTGACCTGACTGACGGTGACACGTCAGGTCACAACACACCCACCGGCCGGCTGACGGGTCATACGTCAGCTCACAACACCCAAACCTGACCTGACCGACGGTGACACGTCAGGTCACAACACACCCACCGGCCGGCTGACTGCTGATACATCAGGTCACAACACCCAACACAACACACCGCCATATGGCTTAGGTGTCATATGTCAGGTCACAACACCCAACACAACACGCCCATTGACTGGCTTAGGGGTCGTATGTCAGTTCACAACACCCAACCTGACTTGCTCTGCTCTACCAACACAGATGCGCCCTAAAACAGCCGTGGCTGATCACATTGTGAAGTGTGATCAACGTGACCAATTTTTTAGATGGGAGATCTCACAGAGGACGTAGACTGGAGGGACTAGGCACAGTGGAGTAGTCAGGATTTGGCCCAGGGGATTGTCATCTAAAGAGGATCTTCCCTACTTAGAGACCCCGATCCGCACTTATCGAAAACTGCTCGGAATTCGAGCAAGTTGTTATTTTTTAACAGCTCTCCTGCTTTCAAGGGCGCATGATTCCTCAAAAGCACTGTCTAGCTGTCATCTCAGGGACATTTCATCTCTGAGATGGGCACTCACCTCTTTAGTTCTTGGGGGGGGGGGGGTAAATGTATTGTGACTAGCACGCAAATTGTGTTTAATGTACCGGCTATCTCAAAACACACTGAAGAAAAAAAACTACAGTAAAACATTAAAACACAAAGACGCAAGAACCGGAAGGGTGGGGGGGGGCGAGACGGAGATTCCCCTAGCGTGGGCGTCGCCACAGATCCCGGACCCCAACCGGCTCAGCGCGACCCGACCCACCCGGGATCGTGGCAAGGAGAGCGCAGCACCGACAATCAATGCAACAGATCGAAGCTGATCCCCTCGACAGCGTTCACCTGGTGACGACCCGGCCGACGCATGAACGGCCCACCAACATAGCTACGTTGACAGGCGCCGTAGCACTGCCAGAGCGGCGCAGACAATGGCGCCAACACCGGCGTCGCGCCAAAATTAGCCGCCGTGGCGAGACCTGTCATGGCAGCTACCCCTTTGCGGTGAAGACCATGGGCAGATTTCAATGTGATGCCTCCCCTCCAGTACAGACGCACATGTGCAAGTAACCACAGGAGATGAATCAAACTGTGGATACCCGTGCGAGCAGCAACGGATGTCCGTTGGTGAAAATAACTATATGACTGTGAAAGTGTACAGTTTGCGAGTTTTCAGGGCCAGTCGGCAGTGAAAAAGCAGCCCAGTGGCCACAGTCCTCCCGATACTCTGCATGCTCATACATATTGCCCCGAAACCCTCATCTCCTCTCCCCATTGCCCATTTGGACAACAACAATTTCCCCGAGACCCCATTTCCTCCTCCCCCACCCTCACCCCCAGCCCGTGGTCTCAGTCAAGTGCCCCGACATCCCATCTCATCCCAATTAGACTGTAACCACAGTCCACCAGACTCTGCCTGCTCATACACAATACACATTGCCCCAAGACCCCCAATTCCTCCCCTCCGGCCCGTGATCACAGTCACCCCTGACCCCCAAATTCCTCACTCCGGCCCGTGATCACAGGCCATTGCCCCGACACCCTCAACTCCTCCCAAAAGGCTCGTGACCACAGCACATTTCCCCCGAGACATCCCTCTCCTCCCCGCAGGCCCATGAACACAGTACATTTCCCCAAGACGTGCCTCTCCTCCCATCCGATCCGTGACCACAGTCCACCAGCGACCCCACTGGACTGTCCGCTAACCTCGTCCTCCTTTACGGCATCGCCGGCGGCCTTCTCGAATCGCACGTCTCCCTCCGACACGGACTCGGCAAACGCCGGTGTTTGCACCACCTTAATCTCGGCTGCCGACACGCACAAACACACAGGTAGGTCAGCTCAGTCATGTGTGGAGTGGAGTGAGCGGCAACTAAGTGGCCGTTACGTCCAGCCAAGATGTGTACAGCAAAACGAACGCAGACGCATGCGTGATAATGGACGAACACGGACACATGCTGCTGTGGATTGCGACAAAACACCAGCCATACAAGATCGCGAACGCAATCACCTGACTACCCGAACGCATGCGTCCGATGTCAACACAATGTGCATCTCTGGTACCAGCCACGTCTTTTTGTTTTGTGTCTCATATGACAATACAGAATTTCAGGACTGCGTGGAGCCAAGTGAGTTGACATAAAACAAAAGCTATACTGGCTTGGGCCTGGCGTCTAGACATTGCACATTGCAGCACTGTGAATATCTGGCAACGCAACTAACAGGAGAGTTTAAAAAAATGAGCTCTCATAGAAACTATCGAGAATAATCCGGTCAAATTGTATCACAAGCGGCGGTAAGCACGCGTTAAACTCCCACCGAGCAGCCGGCGGAACTCCCACCGAGCAGCCGGCGGAACACCTTGCCGAGCCGCTGACCGAGGTGACCGCCGAGCGGCGGCACGCTCACCCAGTGCGGCGGTGGTGCGGATGGTCCGGCCGGCGGCCGCCGCCTGTCGCGCCGGCAGCTGGGCGGGCCGGACACACACCAGCCGGGCGCCGGCGACGCGGCCGGCCGGCGCCACCAGGTAGGCGCGCGACGGCACCGCAAACTGAAACGGTCGTCACGTCACAATGCTGTCGCACAATGCTGCTTCACCCATGACGTAACCATGTATACAGTCATTGCCATCGTCATTGCCACTGTCATTGTCATCATTGCCACTGTCATTGTCATTGCCATCGCCATTGTCTGCTGGTGGGAGTTAATTGATGCTTGGTCATGGCTATTGGTTTTACGACACGTCGACCGTTGAGTCATATAGCGTCGCCAATCTCTCACGCCGATTGGTCGCGGGCGAAGAGTAGCGACAGGTGAGATTCGAACCCACAATCTTTCGATTGTGAGACGAGCATCTAACCCCTAGACTACCCGTCCCCAGTTAATTGATGCTTGAGGGCGTTTAGACTACTTTGGTCATTTTGTGCCAAATTGTCATTGTGTGTATTCATATTCATCTGCACAACACATGTTTTCAGGACACATGTCAACTATACACACAAGCTCCAGATAGGCTAAAACCGACGACGGCAACACTCAAGATAAAATACAGAACAATGATGTTACAAGTATAATAAAGAACATGCATGCATAATGACAAAGTGCAAGAAGCACCCATGGTAAATGCAGTGCTTAAAGTAGACTCATGTTTAGCAGGGGTGGCGTTCGAAGTCAGGTGATTCCATTCCATTGCAATACAAAGCAAACTGCTAGGCAACTGACAACCTACACCTTGGGACACGTATCGTTAAAAAGCAGTGGAAGTCATTTCACGCAGCGATGGGTCGTAGCATGACCAGAACAACCAACGAGAGAGGAGACTGGGATGGAACCATTCTGAATCTGGTGGAGCTTAAAGATATCTCTTTGCATCGCCAGCTCCTCAATTTGTTGCTATTCTAGGGAGAGTAGCACAGTAGTGCATGATGTGATGACTGCGCCTCATTCCCGCGACAATTATAGAAGCAAAGTTAGAGATTTCGCTGACCCTGGCTGCATCACCCCACACAGAGAGACAGCAAGTGATGTGTGGAAACACATATGCCTCAATCAGTTGCTGGAAAATGTCTGGTAAAGTGGTGCCAGCAGCATTAAAGTGAGCACAAAATTCTGTTGCATTTTTGGACAACTTTAGACACATTCCCTTCCCATGAGAGAGGAAGATCCAGAATGATACCACGGATTTTGATTCACCACGATGTGGTCATAGGCATGCAGCTGCAATTTAAGGATGCATTTCACAGATGTTACTTTTTTATTCAAAATTCTGTCTGTCTGAGAAATATCAGTTTCTTAGTTGTTAATTTCCAGGCAATTCCCTTGACACCACGATTGAGGCTCACTGATGGACTGTGACAATATAGGCTTCAGGAATCACGAGTCGCTGGGAGTCTTTTTACACCCCCCACCCCATAAGATTTTCTGGAGGTAGTGAAAAATTGTGTGCTGCCACACTCCAAAATTTGGCATACCTTTTCCCACATCAATTTAGCATGTTGTTTGAGACATTTTATATCAGGTCATTCAGTCACCAATGACTGAATGACAAAGTTAATACAAGTTAATCAAGGTCAACTGAGGTTACCTCCAAAAAAGGTTAAGCCAGTTGTCATGCTTTGTGTCATGCTTTAATGAGCAAAGGTATTTGGATGAAACTGGCAGCATTTGCTTATCCTTATGGTTACACAACAAAATGCACCAGAGGAATTTGTGAATTTTTGTGTCATGACTTATATGTGTTGCATATTTGCCTATTAGGTCTAAAATCAAGGATTCTGGCTCTAAGGTGGTGGTGGTTATTGGTTCTACGACATGTTGACCTTTGTCATGTAGCATTGCCAATCTCTCATGCTGATTGGTCATGGGTAAAGAGTAGCAACAGGTGAGACTTGAACTCACAATCTTTCAATTGTGAGACTGGAAACTTACCCCTAGACTACTTGTCCCTGATTCTGGCCAAGGAAGGCAATTTGTATGTGGCTAAGTATACTCAAACAACATTTCTCAGTATCTTCTATTCACTAAAAAGTATATATTAAAACAATTGAATGCTACATTTGTTTTTACAACCCTCCCCCCCCCACCACCAAATGTATTTTGAGTCCTCAGGCATTTTTGGACTATGGTCCATTTCATCTTCCTTTTCCAATTCCAAATAAGTTTTGTTCAAACATCTTCTCAAAACTGAACTCCCAGAGCCAAAAACAGGACATCAATTGTGACCACATAAACCACCTAGTGGTGTCACTTTTTGAACAGATACAATTTTGTTGGTGATTTCTAGCCCTACATGTCTAGCACTCTCCGATGACACCTCTTTTGTTTCCATGTGATGCTTAGTTTGGAGATTAGTGGGGGTATATAACAAACCCCCAAGACAGGGTGTGAGGATCTGACCAGAATGATGGGAGTGTAAAATAAAAAATCCACAAATAAAAAAAAATCATACAAAAATGTGTTGTCCAAATTTTCCAAATAAAAAACTAAACAACCTAACCTACTTTAGAACAATTTTTTTTTAATCAAGACTTACCAACTGAAAAACATAATCTCCCCATTGCTTCCTTTATGGAGGTAAAAAGTGCATGAACCTTGTGTTGTGAACTACATAAATAAATAACAATATTGTTTTGGCTTCTGCTACTATCATGTTTCCTTTGTCTGCAATACTTAGCTGTTTTCTATTTGCTTCTATTACAATAATTTGTGCATTTTGTTTCTTCCCTCAATAAAATATTTTGTTTCTTTCCTTCATATTCTGTGCATGCATCTTTTTCATCCCTGAGTACCTTCTTCTGCTTAGCTATGCTAGGCAATACCTTGCTCATGTTCTTTTGCCTATCTTACAAAAAATGGGTAAATTTTGATTCTTTGGATCTTTGTTTTTGGAATGCCATGTATTTTAAGGTGAAAATGAAGATGTGACCACTCATTTTCTCTGCAAATGATTACTTTTCATTTGGCAAAGAAATACACAATCATAATCTTCACTCTGCAAATATAGCCCATCTCGTATAATTATTCGTACCTGGAGTGTCACAGACTTGATAAAGAAGAAATTCAACACTTCATGCACTCTAGTTAAGACTCTTTGACATTGAAAACCTTCTGTTTCTGGCTTAATTCAACATTTATTCCTGAGAAGGAATACTTGCAGCCAGACACATCCATTACCTTTGATCAGGGCAGAAAGTTCCTTGTGATGCTGTTATCGTTAATGGCAGCTTTGACAATGTCACATATATTTGATGTTGTGGCCAAAAAATTTGCTTTGGACGATTCTGATTTTCCAGTTGGGTTAGGTTATATTATGCTATAATATATTTTTAATATTATGCTACATTATCTTAGTCTATGTTTGGTTAGGTTATTATATTCTTTTCTTTCTTTTAGGTTATTCAACATACAGCACTGTCCACACCCAGAACATTGAGCAGCTGGCTCAGAAAAATAAAATAACCTAACCCAACCTAGACTAAGATAACATAGCATAATACATAAAATATATTATAGCATAATATAATCTAACCTAACCTAACATAACCAGACAACCAGAAATGTCCAAAACAATTTTTTTTGGCCATGTCATCAAATATATGCGACATTATCAGAGCTGCCATTAATGATAACAGCATTGCAAGAAACTTCTGGCCTTGATTGAAGGCTGTGGATGCATCTGGCTGCAAGTATTCCTTCTCTGGAATAAATGCTGAATTAAGCCAGAAACCTAAGTTTTTTTATGTCAAAGGGAATTAAATGGAGTGCATGAAGTGTTGAATTTCTTCTTCATCATGCCTGTGACACACCAGGTATGGATAATTTATGAGATGGGCTAGATTTGTAGAGTGAAGATTATGATCATGTATTTCTTTGCCAAATGAAAAGTAACTATTAGTGGAGAAAATGAGTTCTTGCATCATCATTTTCATATTAAAATGAATTGTATTAAAAAAACAATTCCAAGGAATCAAAATTTACCTTGAAGTAAATTTACCCAAAATGTATGTAATCTTTACCTTTTGGCTGACACATACTGCCAAGGTTAGTGATTTGTAAAGATGTGTACAGTGGGGAACAGTGACGTCACAGGAGTCAGGGAAGTGACGTCACAGGAGTCAGGTGTTGATGACATCATAATTCATATCACCAGTGATGCCATAGGAGTCAGAAAAATGACGTCACATGAGTCAGATTTTGACGTCATAATTGCCTGCAAAGAAGTTTTGCACTTGTGATGTCATCAGCTTTGCATCCATGCCTGCAAAGAAGTTTTGCATACATTATTTGCAACTCTATGGAACTCCTGTTATAACAATTATAACACCACCCAAATATAATTCATGTGACATCACTATTCTGACACCTATGACATCACTACATTTATCAAACTACCATGGTTTCAATTATGACGTTAAAATCGGACTCATGTGACATCATTTTCCTGACTCCTATGGCATCACTGGTGATATTAATTATGAAGTCATCAACACCCGACTCCTGTGACATCACTTCCCTGACTCCTGTGACGTCACTGTTCCCCACTGTACACCTCTTTACAAATCACTAACCTTGGCAGTATGTGTCGACCAAAAGGTAAAGATTATCAAAATGTACATGTATTTGTTTTTGACACAATGTTTGTGTTATTTTCTTTCATCTTGTGGCTGCATTGTTTTGGCCTGGGTTCCTTCTTTTGCTTCCTGTAGATGGTTCAACTATGTCCTTCCCTACTTCACCAGTGACCCAGACTGGCTGTAGCTTGTTTTTTTTGCTCTTCTGCTTTTCAGAACAGGACACTGATGATGCAAACTGTTATGCATAACTCTTCAATTATTTTCGATTAATTATTAATGCAATGGGGAAACAGAGTTTCAGTTAGATAGCACAGGAGGTGCTTGTATTTGGAATCAAGTTGAATCGTTAATAACAACATAAACAAGACAAGTCGGTTTTACAGCGGAACTTTGCTCCCAGGTCACGTGGTCTCAGGAACGAGATAGAGGGAGAAGACCCGGCATAGTGATCTGCATAAATTAAAAGTGACCAGCAAATATAATTATCACATCAGTTTTGATAACAAAATAGGGTTTACTATTGACGCTGCTGAAATAAGTAGAATTAAACTTACGGATATCAGCAAATTGCAATACGCTTTTTAATTTACGTCGAGACTGCACTCAGCTCTACGGTATCTGGCAGCGGACGGATGACTGCCAGATGACAAATTGGCACTGTGGTTAAATTAGCGAAGGATGCGGTTATAAGCCAACTTCCTGAGCAACGGTAGAGAAAATGATAACAAAAGTACACTTAATCGATGTCAACCAAGTTTATAAATCCATACCTGATACTGCCGACATGCCCACGCCCCACAACTAATAGATAATCACAACACATCCCACGAGTAGGATGTGGGTGCACCGACTGATTTGTTGCCTGCCGCGTACTGGGATATAGGTTTCGGAATATAAAATGGTTTAAGGAACATTATACTAAAACAATCAGTATAAAATCGTTTTATTCTCACCACCAAGAAACAAGTTTTGTCAATGAAAAAGTTCAGAAAATTTAGTGAAATCAATTCTTGTTAATAATAAATGTTCTTCGATGTACTTTTTTAGTTCATGTCTGGAATGTTTAGTTGAAGCAAGGAATGACTTGGAAGGATGTAAAGCAACTAGACGGGAGAGCAAATTGCCGCTGTAAAACAGACTAAGGTAGGCATGCACCTAATGTTGATGGGCCTAGACCACCCAACACCGCGCCAGAAACGTCTCAGCAAATAAAAACTCATTCGACACCCAAACATTCCAAACTGAAGCGGCCCAGTGAATACCGGTACATACCTGTCTTAATCTCATTACACACATCTGTAAAATCCGACGAGACACCCTCAATGACGACATTTTCCTGGCAGTCGGCGACACAATCACACCAATCGACCCCCACCACCTCACAGGAACCTCACAAGAAGAACCGCAGCTACCAAAATACTTGGATAACGTTGCCGTTCAGTTTTATTTCCGTACCAAATTCGGCAAAGGAGATACTAAAGTACTGAAAGTGAGCCGATTTTCACCGAAACATGTTGCATGCCCAAACTACACTCAGTCACATGAAACTAATACGACTGGAATTCGTACAAATTGATATACTCACATGCACAATTTCGTGATGCTGCACATGCACAATTTCGTAATGCTCACCCCTGAGAGGTGGTTGCAGTGGGTTCCAAATAATGGAGTCCATATATTTTGAAAAATTGCGCCGGGTGCCTCAAAATTGGCGCTTCCCCGCTTCCCCCCGCCCCCACACACAAAAAAATCCAGTCGGGGCCAGCAAAATATTCCGGTCGGAGGAACAAAGTAAAGGCAGCGAGGCCCAGAAGCCTCGCTCCGGGGTCCCACAAAATCGCGCTTTGGCCCCAAGATACAAGTTGGGTTCAAAACATTCGCATCCAAGGCCCCAAATACATACAGCGGAACACAGAAAAATCGCAATTTGGTTCCAAAAATGCCTGTTGGGAATAAAAAAAAATCCGATACGGTGTCAAAATGAATACAACGGGGTCCAGAAAACTCGCGATGAGGCCCTAAATATCTTCGTCCGTGCTCTAAAATATTCCGGTCAGAGCTTCGACTAGAAAAACATCGGAATGCCGAATATTCTGGCCAGGACACGAAAATCGCACTGCGCCTTCAAAAATCGCGCTTTGGTCCAATAATTCACGTTGCCCCCCCAATGAGGCCAAAAAAAACACGGGTGCTCCAAATATTCGTCCAGAGGCCCTAAAATATGCGCAGGTAGTGTTAACTGTACAATACTGAAAGCACCCAAAAAGTTTGCCCAATCCGACGCGGTTGTGTGGCCAGGGTTTGGTTCGTGGGCGGGCCAACAGCTGAAAAGGGCCCCTTATCTACTTAGAGTCCCCACTTTTCCGAAACCTCTCTCTCTC
>JAOTOM010002801.1:0-119591 GCA_034440615.1 Ashinkailepas kermadecensis | reverse complement strand
GAATTCGTCGTGACGGAGAATGTCACGGCATTGCTGTGATTTCATTGGTGGATAGTTGCCACCCGAGGTCATGTCGGCGGTGCGTGGTAGGGAGCGGTCAGTTGTGCCCCGGCACTCTCCGAGACAGGTGAGCTCCCTGGGACGGTCCCCGATTATCAGCGTATCGGTGGGATCGTGCGCTGTGGGGTGGGTCTGCCTTAGTGCGCGGCGTCAGTGGGATCGACGCTGTGGTTGAGACCTGCCTGTTGTTGGACCATTTGTGGTGCGCCGGTGGGATTGGAGCATTGCGGGTGGACCAACAGTGATGACCGGGAACTGTCCGGGTGGGCTGGTGGTATACACTACAGTTGCGGGCCCGTTCGCTGTGCGTCAGTGGAGTCGGGGTGGTACGTTGATTCACGATTAGAGTAAGGCGTTCGATCTACGATTTGGAGTCCTGATAATGTCCGTCGGTCTGTTATCAATATAAGAGCACAAGAGGACCAAACTGAGTTTTGATCGGCAAGGACTGATTAGAGCAAGAAGTATTGTAACAATACATACATACATACATATATATATATATATATATATATATATATATATATATATATATATATATATATATATCAGTGGCCGCAAAAAAATGTATACATTAACAATATTTGGCTAATAAAGCAACAACATGAAGCTTACATGACATTTATTGATGCCTTACAATTAATATTTTGTCATGTCACCCTTCGCCTTCCGCACCATCTCGAGTCGTTTGGGCATCGATTCGGCCAAACTAGCGAAGTAGGAGATGTCCATGTCGGTCCACAGCTGCTTCAGCGCCTCCTGCAGATCCTTGATGTTGCTGGGTCGGGCCTCTTGAATCTTGTTTTTCATAACATTCCAGGCATTTGCTATGGAGTTTAGGTCCGGGGATTTGCCTGGCCAGTCTAGCACTTCAATATGGGTATCACTTAATTTTTTTAACTGCCTTCGACCTGTGGCAAGGGGTGCCGTCGTGCATGTCGGCGCCCCTTGCCACAGGGGCGCCGATCCAGAATCGCACTCATGAATGCCACAAAAAACAACAAATGTTCTTTATGCACTTCGATATAGTTGCTCCCCTTCATGGTGACGTTCTTAGGCAGGAAATACAACCCTCTCCTGCCCTCATTGCCACTAAATGCCCCCAAACCATCGCACTGTCAGGGTGTTTAACAATCGTCACAATAAAGTTAGGGTCGTAGTGAGAGACATTTTGGGGCGACGAACGACCTTTGAGGCTCCCCTGACCAGCCTAAAGGTGCTCTCGTCGCTGAACATCACCTTCTTCCAGTCGTCTGATGTGAAGTGTCGATATTTTTTTGGCAAAGGCAACCCTTTTTTCTTCATGACCTTGGTGAGGAGCGGTTTCTTGGCAGCTCGGCGCCATGGCATTCCCAGGTCCTTTTGCAGGCGGTGTTGAATCGTCCTGATCGAGACGTCCTGGAGTAGATCAGGGTGCTTCTCTTTAAGTGCTGATGCGGTAATTGCAGGCTCTGACATCACAGCTCTCTTCAGGATATGGTCAGTGCATGGGGAAGTCTTGCGGGGTGCTCCAGAGCCTTTCATTCTCTCCGGAGTGGTGCCTGGGGGTAGGGAGGCGGCGGCCTTTTTGAGGTTGTAAATAACCTGCCTCGTGACTTGTAGATCTGCGGCGGCACATATCACAGACATGCTCTGCTCAAACAGGGTCAAAGCCCGACTCTTCTCAACATCCGTGAGCTTCTTTCGTCCCATTCTAACCACTGGGAGCAAAATTATAGGCCTCCAAAGTCAGGCGTCGTAGCAAAAAAGGGCACCCAGAAGAGCATCAAACAGTTGGCCGTACCTCTCTGAGAGCCTGTCGCTCACCGAGTTCTCCCGCTGTTTGTGAGTCAGGGTAGGGGTGGGGTCCAGCTACATACGTCATACCGAGCTCCGCCCACTGACTGTTGCTGGGGAGCACAATAAAAAAGTTTTCAGTGATCACTATGTATATTTTTTTTGGCGCTTGCGGTGTATACATTTTTTTGCGGCCACTATATATATATATATATATATATATATATATATATATATATATATATATATATATATACACCTCACCTTGATGTGCTTGTATAGTATAGAAATACAGGACGATGTCAGTTGGAGGAATCTTCTCATCTAAAGCAATGTCTTGTAGCCCATGACATTGTATGAAGAAGGAAACATGAAACCACATTATACTCCCTGGGTAGTTCTTACTTGACAGGTGGTGCGTTCCACGTCAGATCGACCAATGCACTTCACCCCATAAATTTTGATGAAGACCAAAATTTGCTTACAGGACAGTCTTGGGCTCGGAATACAGCAGTGCAAATTTCAGCCCGATTCGACGAACGGTTTTTGAGCTACACCCTCCGTCATTATTTGTAGGTCAAACAACATGGGTTGGTTTGACGATGAATACCTCATCGATAAGAAACAGAAAGGGTGGCAAATTATTTATATTTCAAAAGGAAAAGTACAAACCGAAACATTTCCGAAATAAAATATCAATACTTTCTACATTTGACTTCGCGACCTCATGACCTCGTGCCTCGTGACCTCTCGTGACACCCATCAATATTGATCAATTTGACGGCGGAAATAAAAATGGCCATGATTCCGCTGACCAAACGATTTAACAAAATCCGTTCTTCTCCTGTGATTTTGCATTTTCCAGGTAGGTCGGATTTCGTGTAAGCTTTCTTCCATTGGAAAACTACATGAGGTAGAACAATGACATGAAGACACACGATTGGAAAACGTGTTCCTAAGAAAACAACATGTTTAATGTAGATCTTATAGTTTCCCTTAACAACCTTCACGTATTTCAAGGCCACCAATTACCGATAGGTTACCCATGGGTTTATCTACGCGTATCGATGTAATTGTACTTTGGAACAACTGACATGTATTGAATAACATAAAACATGAGAACAACACAATCCGACCCTATTAAATCACATTCTATTACGTACATATTAAATCCGGCGCGGTAGGTAGGTACCTATAACAAACCTGCGGATCACTTTGTGTCAATCATCAAATGTTAGCCAGTTCTATCATTTTGTACTAAAGAAAAAGCGTTGCGTCTCGTTGGACTGCTGATGACTATGTGTTAAAAACAAATAGAAGCTGAGGTGTTTGTCTCGCGTATGTCTTCCCTCCCACCCAATATGTGCCCTAGTACCACCATAGTACATAACTACCACCCCATTCGTACCGTACCGTAGCTCAATGCTCTCCAGTCTGGTGGCCGTTCCGAGGGAAATAAGGGCGCCGACGTTAATGACGGCGGACAACAGAAGGGTTGACATGGGGGAGGAACCGATAGCAGGCTTGGCAGAGCCAGAGCAGTGTACGACTCATGCTTTGGAAACCGCCTGGTGGAAAAGATGACGCGGTGAATTTTGTTTTGACGTGCGTAAACGCTACAAGCAATGGTGCATAGTCACTGTGTCGACACTCATCCTCGCCATAAAAAGCGAATAACAAAAAACGCTGCTGAAGTATCGGTAAGCCTCATTGAAAACGTGAGCGATCCACGCATTACCAGAGGTGTGGCTTTGGGTGTGAAATTTCCAAGTAAAATGTTTTCAACTAATGTTTTATAAATGTCTCGGATTTTTGTAAAAAA
Source organism: Ashinkailepas kermadecensis (assembly GCA_034440615.1). Lineage (NCBI taxonomy): Eukaryota > Metazoa > Arthropoda > Thecostraca > Neolepadidae > Ashinkailepas > Ashinkailepas kermadecensis. The sequence continues at coordinate 115,933 of JAOTOM010002801.1, read as the reverse complement.
TATCAGTGTCAAAAAAGGACACACCGAAGGAAAATTTGATGCAACCGAAATTCAGACCTATAGCGACAAATATATCAAATATATCTTGGGAAAATATTTCAACTAAAAATTGATAGTACGTCGAAAAAAATGTGTTCCGTTGGCTGCTGGCTATCGGTACGTGTTGAAAAGTCTATGAAATATGCCATATTAAAAACCCTACATTGTTCTTTCAATGCACATGCAACTTCCAAATAAACTCATTAAAATACTTTGCAGATCCAAGAAAAAAAATACTCAATACCAAAGCATTGCGCCGTGGCGAGTTCTTTCAGATATCATCTTAAAATCATCCATGAATTGATATTTACTCTCTCAAAAAGCCATTTCCGCCAAATCGACGCCGTGCATTCGAAATGGCAATCGAAAATGGCATTGTGCCTAATTTCATTATTATTTTATGGTATTTATATATATATATAACTTCGAATTTTCGTCGATCAAAACGGATTAAAAACAGTGCGAAAATATACAACATTTAACCATCATAGCAAACTCCACATTGCGATCAATACTAAATGAGCAATGTGATTACCAAGTTGAGAAAACTTAGCATATTTAGCTACAACTTAGCATACAACTTAGCTTGTACTATTTCAGTTCATCAAAGAGGACAGTCACCACCAATACTAAAGAATACTTAGAAGAACCGCGAGAATACCATCACCACTCATTATAAATTTTGGGCAATCTCACACCTACCTAGGTTGAACACGACTCAACATTTTGGGCAATCTCACATCTACCTAGGCTGAACACGACTCGACATTTTGGGCAATCTCACACCTACCTAGGCTGAACACGACTCGACATTTTGGGCAATCTCACACCTACCTAGGCTGAACACGACTCGACACTGATGCAGCACTTGCGGCACATTTATGCCTCAAAAACGAAAAACCGCGCCAAACGTTTCAGTCCAGATAGCCAGATATTCAGATAATACGCATAGTGACATAAGCATGGAATTTATACTTTTACAATTCAAGCAACTGCCATGCCACTGTACTCTAATTTGCAAGCAGAATTAGGCGGGAAGTTGAAGCTCAACACAATATGTTGATTTGCGATGTAGATAACAATGTGATCCACATAACTGATGAAAGTCTGATGAAAATACATCATCATGGTAAGAACGGAGCTTTATTCTAGACCTGGGTTACACTTGTTCCAAGCTTCAATAAGATTGTCAGCAAACAATATTTTTAATAGCATTTTGGATGACAAATATCATACACAATCGACGCATTTGCGTATTAAACTTCTCATGTTTCTGTGCATACGTGCAAATGTAAAAAAATCATACCAAATCCTTGCGCCTTCTTCAGGATCATCAAGCACAAGAGAACTTCAGAAATCTCACCTCCTGAGCTGGATGGTGAAAATTTTGTGAATTAATATTCCCTGGCATTGGCGTCGTCACAGGCGTAGTCACAGGCCTAGCTACAAAAGTGGGAGGGGTCGGTTGGTTATTTAGGCTTAGGGGCACATCGACTGCGTTGGTCATACAGCGCCCATGGAAGGGTTAAAAACCCCCTTTGAAGTTGATTATTACCATGCATTACCATAGGTTTAAAGTTAAGCTTTCATGAAAAGTGAGTGGAGCATGACCCCATCCCCCATGTTCCTACACTTGTGGGCGTCGCCAGGATTCATAGGTTTGAGGGCTAAAAACATTCTGAGTCGATTTTTCACTCGGGAAAAATCGCCAGCCTACCCTGATTTTTTTTCTGGATATGGGAAAAGTCCTTATACCTAGGGTACTATGTGAGGTAGGAAGGGAAAATGTCTGCTACCAGGAGTATAATTTGATTTACTTTTTGTGGGGCTGCCGCCCCCCCCGATAATTTCAGATTTTAACATTAGGCCTATGGTGATCAGTGGCGTACCTAAGATTTGCGCTAGGGGGAAACGGATTTCAAGGGGCCTACCTACTCCATTAAAAAACTTACCGGATTTCGATCACTATTCTTTCAAAGAGGCCAATTTGTCCATCTTATTCTTTTTAAAATAAATTTAATCCGAGTTCTTGCTGGGGTGGCTTTATGAACCAGGGTCCTATTGCTAAGCAGAGCTTGTTGCGTGAACCCTGGCCCCACCATGAATTTTGGTGCAATTTTGACCGAAAGTTTAACGTACCGTCAATGCACCAACACGGCCGCCCGGTAGCTCGTCCCCGACCTTATCGGGTCAGCTGCCAACTGACCCACCCAGCCAGGGGCTAAATGCGAGCGCGTGGAGCAACTCGAACCCTGCCTTGCCAGGACGGGGGAGACGAGTGCAGGCCGGCGCTCCAACCAACTGAGCTACCGGGGCGGCAATTAAAATAATTTGACCAACATAATTGTCTTCTGGAGCGGGTCCAATATACTACCATCGTTTCTGAGTGACCAGATTTCAACCCTAACTCCCCCATCCTGTTCAATGGTTTTTATTTTGGTATCCCCTGATAAGTAACTTCACACTGCTGAAATTACATCCGTACAAATCACATCAAAATGTAAAATTTTCCAATTCCAGGCATTCCAGTTCATAACCCCCGGTCGCCAACACGAAAACGTTCGTGCACCCGCCGCATGTACACCCGCCCTTCGCATTCGGCGCATTCGCCACACTTCGTGCGATTCTCCGGTTTCTGCTACACCCCTACGTTTTGCTAATTGCTGCCACATTTGCTGCAAATCGCACATTTGCTATCTTTTTCCATATTTTACGTGTGGAATGCTTCGTATGGGGGTTCGCTGGGAATATTTGATTAATTCAATTCCATGATTAGTTTTCTTCTTCCCACATTTTCTGATGGTTAAGAAATACGGATACTCGCTGAGTTATGATGCACCTCATCTCTTTGGTTATGTATACTCCTGGATTGGCTACCGAACCGAGGCCCTATCTATGGGTTCTTTCTTTACACGTTGCGTTTTTCTTCGTCTAAGCATGTATTTAAAGGCTCCAGCCAATTTGTTTTGGGACCGGCACATTTTTGAGACCCCGGCTCTTTTTTTAGGGTTTTGCTGTTTTTTGTATGCACTACGATATTTTTAGGGCACCGGCGCATTTTCGAATCAATTCCGAAATATTTTCACCTGTTTTAAACTGAAAACTGTTCACCTATTGTGTTTGAACTATTTAGCTAACGACTTCTGTAAAGGGCTGAATATGCTGTTGGAGATCATGGACATTAAACAAATAAACAAGTACAAGGCATCGAATGTGCACCACTGTCTGACTGGCTGTCTGATTCGCTGATATCACGGATTAAAAATGTTTTTAATTTATCGTGCACTAAATGAACTGCATGTGTAATATTTTGCTGCTTCTGTATTATTTTGCGGATCACGCTACCTGCTACCCTGCTACCTGTAGTTGTTCTAAGAAGTATCTATTTCTGATGTCTCTCAGTTTGATATGTCCCACATGTTTTATATAGTAAAAATCATATGCGCCACCACTCCCCAAGTAGGTACGGGTCTGCGTAATATACAAAATAGTCGCTATAGCGCAAGTCACGGATATTATAAAAGAAGGTATTTTATCACACATGTCACGAAAAATATATCAGGACAAAATTATTCCCCATTATGAAGATTGAGCATCGGGTGATGGGTTATACATCACGTTGTAGCCTTGGGATGAAGACGAGGATGCGCAAAAAAAGTGATTTTCAAAACTCAACATCCCCGACTCGGCGGTCCTGCCAGCGCAGGGGACTCCTGCTTGGGGCCGATTCAGGAATTGTTATTGGGCACTTGTCTGAAGGGGCGCTATTTCTTCGGAGTGGCGCCACTGCGAAAGTACTTGGAAGCAGGGGCGGATACAGAGATTGCACTGAGGGCATGCGCCCCATGGAAATTGGCGCCCCTTCGGCCGGGAAAAGGCTCCACTCCGGGAATGCTCGAGTGCATCCCCATCAAATTTTTCAGCCGGAGGCGCCCCTCTCAGAGGAAAAGGCGCCCTTTCAGTGTGCTCGAGTGCATCCCCTCAAATTGTTTAGCTAAAGGCGCACCTTTGAAGTTAAAGGCGCCCCTCCGGGAAGGCCCGAGTGCACCACCCTCATTTGTTTTCAGCTAAAGGCGTCCCTCCAGAAACCAAGTTCCTCTCATGACAATTTCTGGACCCGCTCCTGCCTGGAGGGGTGTCTTTTCCTTACGAGGGTAGCCTCTGGCTGAAAAATTCGACGGGATCCATTCGAGCTCACTGAAGAGGCGCCTTTTTGTCTCGGAGGGGTGCTTCTTGACGTTAAAAAAAATATAAGGGGTTCACTCGAGCCTTCCCGGATGAACGCTTTTTCGACCAGAAGGAGCGGCCAACTTCCATAGAGTGGGGGCACATGCCTCCAGTTCTCTCCCCCTGAATCTGCCCATGACTCCTGCATCTGCAAGCCGGCAGCTGGCCGCGTTCAGGCTATCACAGTTTTTTCCTTTCTCCGGAGAAGACATACCTCTAGCCGACGCAAACGAATTGTGCGTTTCGGGTGGCTAGAATCCAAGAAGACAGCACCAAGTTCGACCTGCTGGTGGCAAGCCTTTCTGTGTCGATCACCACACAGGTGCGGACGTTATCACGGCCCAGACGCCCAGGTTCCTGGCCCTTATTGACGCCCTGAGGCGTGAGTTGGCGCAATCGCGAGCACCCTCCTGGGAGCCCTATTTCCTCGCCAGCATCTCAGAGACCAGAAGCCGTACCAGCCGCTCCGCACTCCGAACTGGGTACAGCAGGAGATTCCCCACACGTTCGTGAGCTGTTGAATACTTTATTCAACGGCTGCCGCAGGCTGCTTGGGCAGCATTGTCACCGCCGTCAGAGGAGCTGCTCCGGGTCAACTGGCCACCGCAGCTGACAGATTCCTGGAAGTCTCGGTTTCAGGCCTGGTGTCAGAAATGGCGGCAGGATACTTAGCAGCGCAGACGGTGCCAGTCGGCGCAGTCTCCGGACACCAGTACGCTGGCCACACTGCAGGGCATAGTGGCGATGCTAACGGTGGCGGTCAGTCGCCTGGAAACCATCCTGAGTGACAAGTCACCAAAGTGAACGGACGGACGTCACCAGTTCTAGAGCCATCGGCGAGGCCATTGGCAGGGCCATCGGCGGGACCATCGGTGCTCCCGCTTCGATCGCAGCCATTGCGTTTTATGCTTTTAGCTACATGGCTATTTTCATTTAACATTGGGGAAGCAAAATCACTATTGGGGTGAAAAATTTAGCATTGGGAGGGAAGCACATGCCCCTCCAAACGTATACAAATCAACACCCCTGGTCAGACTGCATCGTCGTCATGTTTGATGGCATTTAATACATGTTGTAAGCAACCACCAGATGTTCTGAGGTAAAATTCCGCCGTTACACGGAAATAAGCTGCGACACTATCGGTGATCAATATAGACAGAGTAGAACATAAATTTGTAGTGTGGCTAGCTGAACACTGAGGTGACCGGTGAAAAGAAAGCGTAATTTCACTTCTTGTTGTGATGTTAGCATTATCGAATATGGTCAGACTGCATCGTTGTCATGTTTGATGGCATTTAATAGATGTTGTAAAAAACCACAAGATGTTCGGAAGTAAAATTCTGCCGTTACACGGAAATAAGCCGCTACACTATCAGTGATCATGAAATATGCAACCCATGTGAAGGAAGCTACAAGGGGTACATTAGAGAGCTACAAATGTGCAAGTTCGAAAAACAATTTCACATCAATCGAAATGTATTTGGTTGCTCTATCCCATCGTTGTTCTATTGTGCAGTGCAGTGCAGTGCAGTAATGTGCAATAATGCACAATATGCAGGGAGTACCCAAAACGTGAATAATGAAATCACAGGGAGCTTGTGGAAATATTTATGTTTTCGGGAACACGCTATGCATACGGTAACAGAAATGCGGGTGATGCACTACAACAGGGATTTAACTGTACGTCCATGTAAATAATGCCTATAGGTAGAATGAAGGTATAATTGTACTTCTTGTTGTGAGGCTAGCAAGCTTTAACATGGTCCAGGTTTCGAACCCCAAACCACAAGATGTTCCTAAGTAAAATTACGTCGGTACACGCAGATAAGCCTATGGATAACCTAACGGTAATCGATGATATTGAACTTTGTGAAGTGCATTAAGGTAAATTATAAGACTTATATGAATAAGTTTGAATTTTGTGTTATGCAAACGTTTTCACATCACCGTTTCTATTTCATTGTTCGGAAGTATATATTGATACCTGTAGATATAATTTTGTGCTATGCAAACGTTTTAGCATCACCGTTTCTATTTCATTGTTCGGAAGTATATATAGATATAGATAGATAGTATATAGACATTATAAACACATGCCTGACTACAGCTAATATCCCCTCCACTTGGAAGCAGTCAGTAGTAACTCCCATTCACAAATCAGGGGATCCTTCGGATCCCTCTAATTTTAGGCCTATCTCATTGGTTCCGGTTTTCGCCAAAATCACAGAGAGGGTAGTGCAGAAACAACTTTATATCTGAACTCGGACCACCTACTGGCCCAAACGCAGCACGGCTTCAGACCACGCCACTCTACGGAAACCGCTCTCATCTCAGTCACGGACAAAATACTAGCAGCAATGGACCGTTCGGAAGTAGCTCTCCCTTGCATTCTGTACCTCAGTAAATGCTTCGACGTAATAGACCACACCGAACTGCTCACTAAACTAGAAGTCCATGGAATCGATACTGACTGGTTTGGGGCATATCTGGGAGGTCACACGAGGCTGTTAGCATCTCAGATCAACGCGGAATCAGGCATCTCTCCTCCTTTCTTTCAAACAACATAGGTGGTTTTCAAGGCTCATCACTAGGTCCACTCCTCTATTCCATCTTTTCGAACGACCTCAGTTTGCACGTCCCGGTAGCACATTATTTGTAAATTAACTCAGTTCGCAGACGACACCCAGGTCCTTATCTCCGGCTGCAAATCTGATCTCCCAAATCTGATGTCAGATAGAAACATGTCTGAACCAACTCTACGACTACTTCCTGGATAACGGTTTGAAGGTAAACCCGACCAAAACTCAACTTCTCACGTTCGGATCGCGTCAAAATCTTCGCAATATTACCCCGATACGAGTGTGCTTTAGGGACGCCGTGATAGATGAGAGCCATTCGTGTAGGAACCTTGGGGTGACATTTGATCGCCACATGTCGTGAGATTCCTATGTAGCTGTTGTGGTCCGCAAGTACACTGGATTCCTTCTGGCCCTGAGCCATCTGCGTCACCATCTTCCTACCAGTACCCTCTTCCCTATAGTCAATGGCCTAGTTATATCCAATATCCGCTACTGCATATCTATTTACGGGAACGGGTCGGCAGCAAACATCCACAGACTAGACAAGATCATTAACTTCGCCACTAGAGTCGTGTCAGATCTACGGAAATTTGATCATATTTCTGATGCCTGTAACGAGTTGGGTCTACTGACCGCAGCTGATCTGCCTCTATTTCACAGCCTTACTTTGCTCCACAAGATCATTCTGACGTGTGAGCCTACACTCATTGCCCGTCAAATCACTGCAAACTCTACCTTGCGAATCCGTCATACACGTGCAGACGACCACCAGCACCTGCCAGCCATACACAGAGAGGCGGGCCGCAGGATATTTCTCTACTCGTCTGTCTTCCACTATAACAAACTTCCAACTGAAACAAAAACATCGAGGCTGTCTAACTTCAAGAAACATGCACTAGCTTATCTCTGCGAACAACACGTCACACAAAAAACTTACACAATGAATGTGTGTACTCTATGAACTCACCTTTAGGCCATCGCTTTCCTATCGCTTCTATAAACTACTCGTATATAGCTCGTGTTGCAAGCACGGTGTGTGCAGTGCAGATAGTGATATGGGTATTGTATTATGTTGGTGTATGAATGTTTGTTGCGCATCTGCCCCCACTATTGACCACAAATCTATCCTTTCTTTGTAAATATCTCTGAGTTATACCCAGACTGTTTATAACAGCTACTGTACGTGGAGGGCATGTATCGTGAAATAAATAAATAATAAATATTCGATCCACCGTTGTTGTCCAATGGGAGAAAACTTACTCGAAATCCGTCCGTTCCGAAAATAGCAAAATCACAAAAAGCCATGAAGAACGGACGCCGATACGGTATATTCGAAAGCAAAACGCATTAAACAAAATTATTTCGCAGGCAAATAATTTTCATTATTTGCCCATTCATCATGCCCATTTTTAATTCTGCCGTCAAACTTATCAATTTCGATGGGCTATGTGTCAGAGGGTTACGAGGTCATGAGGCCACGGGGTCACAAGGTCAAACGTGAGAAATGTTGTAATTTTGTCACGGAAATGTCTTCTTTGATAATTTATCCTCTCAAAGATGCATTATACGTCACACATTCTCTTCATTATCGATGAGATATCTATCTCCAAAGATACTCTTGCTGTATGACATAAAAACACTGCCGAAGGCTATAACTCCGAAACCGTCAGTTGGATCGAGCTGAAACTTGTCAGGCGTGTTCAGAGTCTAAGACTTCCCCGCATGCAACGTTGGGTCAAAATACAAATTTAGTCGGTGTAAAATTCGAAGATATTTGGTCGATCTGTCGTGGAACGCACCAGGTGGAACATTATTGTTAGAAAGCAATGCCGAAGCAAACGCTGGATCCGCGAAATTAAGCACTGAGCCACCTGGAATGACCTAAAGAGGTTTGATTAAAAACTGCAAAACGAATACCTGGTTCTTGTTGCTTTTGGTACATGCAACCAAGACTGGTTACAGCTCTGTACGTATATGCCACTATCGCTGAAATGTTTGAAATCGCTACACCAGGAATTGCATGCTTGCTTGTGGTGTCGTTCCATCTGACAGAAATCCTTAGCTATACCAGATTGTTCGGCACTGTGTGATCTGCTCGTAACGTAAAAACGATATTATAATCGCTATGCATGACGGGGTATTGCTGGCACACACTGGCATCTCACTCTGCACCCGCACTGATCGTTGCTGCTGATACCGTTCAACGTAGAGCAAGTGGAGCGCCAATCTGCACCATCGGTACATTCATTCCCGGAGGTGGAAAAACCACGGCTGAGTTTAGTTTCAAACCGCGAAATGAATCCATACAGACTGCAATTGGGAACGCCGGGGAAACAATTTCTCCTGAATGTTATATTAGATCCACTTTAAAACCAGTCAACTGTCAGGTAAAGCGCCATTGAGGGCGCTGGACGAGCGAGTGCAACAGGTAGGTGGTAGGGCTCTTTCTGCAGGCTCAGGACGTGGCAACGTGCCACTGCGGCCGATAATTCGGGGACCGACTGCAGCTGCCCTCTATTGGGAACCGCGGGAGACACGACGTCGGGTCACTACGTGTGCGCGGCGTGCTATACGGCTACGCGAAAATGTTGCCACACAATTTGGTGACATCGATTAACCATAACATAAACATAAACCATATACAAAACATAGCAAAACATAGCATACAAAATATCACAAAACATAACATAACATAACATACAAAACATAACAAAACAAATAAACAAAACATAAACCATCTCACTCGTCGGCTCGAGTCAGGCTCGAGATACCTTGCCCAGGCGGGAGAGAAACAGATACAGATTAGATAAACGGATACATATTGGATAACGGATTGAATCTCCAACTTTTTCATGGCAACAAAATGAGAAAATAATCATATTTCCTTCGGTATTCTAGCTATGACGTTACATTAAAATATTTCGACTAACTGATGCTGCGATTTTCAAGTTATCCGAAACATACATAATGCCATTAATCAGCAACTACATTGCCACGCTTATTTTCACCGGTACCCATAATGCCAAGCACATGCAAAAGTAGCTTCAGCTGGTATCATTCCATTGCTATGCAAATTTACACTCATCACACTTTGATGCAATTCAGATTATTGCAATCACACTGTTAGCAATGAGCTCATGGATATGCGGTCCCTGATCACATTCAGCAACTCATCCATTCAGCAACTCATCCATTCACCTGTAGCTTCATTTTTTCATAGATAGGTACCTAGATACCTTTAGGCCTATTAATTAGGTCATAAGTCAAAGTATGCTTAAAAGGCCACGGGGCCCACGGGTGCCAAGAAGACAGGCAACCCCACCCAACAACCCTACCCAAGTCCAGGAAGCATATCCAGCCCACAACACCACACCACCGCCAACACCCAATAAAAAGCCCCACACACCCAGGCCACCAGACAACCCATCAGCATCACACCCGAAGGAAGGTGCCGAACACGCAGGCACACCCACAGAAATCAAAACGTCAGACTTAATAAGAGACCACCATCAAATACACCAACAATACAAACCCCCCATCAACCTATGTGCACCAAGACAATCCATCAGTATCACATCCCGAAGGAAGGTGCGAATCCACGCAGGACACCCTATATAAAGTTATAAAGCATTTAGACTTAATAAGAGACTCACTCTATTTCATAACACAGTCAACAATTACAAACCCCCCAACCCCACCCCCCGTCGATCAACCTTCCGAATACAGAAAACAACCCCCTATTCTATAAATTGTCTATGCCGTTTTTAAAGATGTCAGTGTGTGCACGACAATGGTTCCGGCAGCTGGTTCCAGTGTTCTACTACCCTGTTGGTGAAGAAAACTGTCTTAACCTTGTCCTGCTGTGATTAACTTTAATTTTGAATTGATGACCTCTAATTGCATCATTTCTGTTAAATCAAACATTTCCCGAGATATCCCTGTTCCGACCAGAACAAATTTAAAAACCTCGATGAGACCCCTCTCAGCCTCTATATCTAAGTGAAAACATGTTCAATTCTCAGTCTCCTCATATTCCAGGTTGCCTATACCATTAACCATTTTTGTTGCCCTCTTTGTACTCTCTCTAAAAGCCAACAATCTTTCCATAACTAGGGACCAAGCTTGGACACAGTATTCCAAATGTGGCCTGACATATGCACAGTAAAGCTTCCTGATGACCTCCTCACTTTGTATGACACATTCCTCTGTATTGCCCCAAGCATTCTTAGTGCCTTCTTCCTGGCTTCTTGGTCTGTTCTGATGCCCCCAATTTTGTGTTCAAAATCCAAGTCACAGATAGTACTTGGCCACCCATCAAGTATGGAGCTTTCATATGCTACCTACCTACATGCATGACTTTGCACTTATCAAAATTAAACTTCATTTGCCATTTTTCGGACCACTTCACTAGCTCGTCTAAGTCCTTCTGCAGCAAAACCTGCTCATTTTGCCCTGTTATTGCCCTAAAGATCTTCAAATATCCGCAAATTTCAAAACCTTACTGCTTAGGCCACATTCAATGCTATTCACATATATAATGAACAATAGTGGCCCCAGTACCAACCCCTGGGGGACTCCACTAAGAACATTTTGCCATGATGACTTTGTACCATTTAGCATCACTCTCTGCTGTCTATCTGAAAGCCACAACTCTATCCATTTTAAGATGCTACCTGCAATACCATGGACCTGAAGCTGCATCATTAACCGTTTATGGGGTACCTTGTCAAAGGCCTTACTAAAGTCAAGATATGCTACATCAACCTGATTTCCCTGATCAAATTGTTCTGTAGCAAAATTCAAAAAGTCCAAGAGATTTGTGAGGCACGATCGCCCTTTCTAAACCCATGTTGAGTATCTTGAATCAATTTGCTTCCTTCCAGAAAACTAACTATTCTATCCTTGATAATTGATTCGAGTACCTTGCAGACTAGGGATGTGAGGCTTACTGGCCTATAGTTTTCAACTTTCCCTCTTTCTCCTTTCTGAAAATAGGAACTACATTTGCCCTTTTCCAATCTGTTGGAATTTCATTTTGCGAAACTGATCTACAAAATATTATGCTAAGTGGAATTGCCACTTCCTTTTCAGCTTCCCGCAATACCCTAGCATAAATTCCATCGGGTCCTGCTGCCTTGTTTGTCTTTATTTTTCTGATATAATTGAAAAGGTATAGATATACAGGGTGTTTCTAAAAAATTGATATCATTTGATAGGTAAATATTCCAGAAACTACATAGCCTAGGCACATGCAACTGAACAGGCTTAATGTTGAGCAAGATAAGATTTATTCCTCAAAACTTGAATGCAAAATTCAAAAGTATGTGTATTCCATAAACGATTTCACAATTTTTGAATATGCCTGAGACACGGCACACATCAAGTCGGTAGTCTATCTCCTGCCAAACACGCTGCAGCATGTCGTTGGTAAGATTCTCCAATGCGGCAGTGATTATCTGCCTGAGTTCCTCCAGGCTTGCAGGAAGAGGCGGGACATAGACCAGCCCCTTCACAATGCCCTTCATATATATTGTGTACAATAGTCATGCATATACAGTGATCCAAATGTAACTGTTAACTCACGAACCGATGACAGAATGAAGTGAGCGATGCAAGGTATGCATTGTACATGCCTTTTCAGGAAAGCAACACCATTGCCTTCCCTGACCATTTCAAGTCAGCTTTCAAAATACTATAGCCGGTAGGAACAGGGGGGGGGGGGCAACCAGGTTCGCAACATCTGATTGCGGTTGTAGCCGAGTCCGCCGCAGTGAAAACCCATTGACTTAACATGGGCGAGAAAATGTTCTTCTGTAGATGGTCCAGTACATAAATACTAATGACGAAGTTCAACATGTTTTGACTGGTCTTGGTTCAAAATTGGTTGTTGTATCTTTTGGTCATTTATTTAAATTTCGTAATCTCTCACTTTTTTCCCAAGAAGACTTCAAACTCATTTTTCATTTAAAAAAAATACATAAATTGTGTTTTGATACGAGAATCTGGCGCATATGCATTTAGTGTTGGCATTACTACTGTTCTTACGGTGTTTGCAGTACTGTAGGCCGTTTGTAACTTTTGTACGTCTACCCCAAGAAGCGCAATATTACCGTATGCTTCTTATTATCATGACGATTCTTTATTGGTTATTTATTGATCTTATAGATGCCTCATTATTTTGTAGCACAGTGCAATCACCAGCACAAGACCAGCAAATGCCGTTATGTCACTTTCCCTAGGGATGCAAAGACGAAAAGAAATTGGCTGAAGGTTATCAGGTAAGTGACCTATTGCAGAAATACCAAGAGCGGTACAATTTCGGCTAGTTATTGTGCAAGTGGAACTGCAGCAATACTGACAGTTTCATGGCTTATACCAATATGGGTATTAAGGATTTTAGGGGTGCTGGTAGCAGACTTGTGCTCGACTCGAGTTGAATCGAGAATCGACCCATTAATTAATCGTTTTTGCATGAGTCGCGAGTTGAATCGATTCTTTTCCCCAAAATATACCTTGAGTCGTGAGTTGAATCACATCTTTCTTTTAAAAAATGACTTGAATCATTCAAATCACAATGAGTCATTTCAGTATTGTGACTCAAATGCAAGTTATGAACAAATGATATAAAGCATGTATCTTTGTGAATAGTATGCCATGACAAAAAGTAGGGAGTAAAAGCACAGCATAATTATTCATGTTTAGCATTACAATTGTCAACTTGTCAGCTGCCAGTGAGTAAAGAATGCGGGGTACTGAAGGTATGTATCAAAAACCAATGACAATAACTACAAATAAGTATTAATAAGTATTATAATTAATGTTAATCTTGGTATTCATAATCAGCATCATGCACGGGTCAATCCTTGTGCCAGGAACACAACACAGAAATGGGTTGTGATTGTGAAAAAGAATATGGAACCGAAACGGTTCTGGACTGCAATAGGCATCTGCACTGAATAAAATTGCGTTGGTTTGTTATTTGTCACACGCGCGTCTGGTATCATATCAGACGCGCGTGTGACAAATAACAAACCAAGGTAACTTTACTAAAAGGTAGATCGAAGTTTTCCTTCAAGCCCGCATGACGTCATCCGAAGGTTTCTTAAATATGGTATCAATTTGGTTGCAGAAGACGTTTCTCAAATCATACGCAATGGTCATTTTTAGTTGACTTCCTCTACAAGCAAATGTATTTGTCTTCCGCTCACCAGGTGAGTTATAATCTTGTCCCGTTCTTTCCAGTGAACATTTGTTCCGACGCATTTTATTCTCATGCATAGACAAGGTTGGATTTGTGCGATGTATTCCGGCATGTGGAGAGGAATATTTTGTAGCCATCCAGTATGGAGGATATTTTTCTTCCAACCTTATGCATCGTAACTCAATTTGCACCATTTCAGTGAATTTTGAGCATTTTTACTTGATCACAGCAGCTCATTATCAAATAGTTAATAACTTGTCAAATTTAACCTCCAGATGAGAAAAGAAGAAACAATTTTCTGAAGAGGATAATGTTCAAGATTCCAAAAATCCAGGAGCAGCCTATTTTTCCAAACATGTACCTACCTACCTACATTGACATACAGCAGTTGTTGAAAACAGCTTTTTCTAGGCAAGCTAGATCCAGGGCATCATACATTCTTCCTTAATAAATCTTGCATGGATTATTGATGATACATGCATAATTGAACATTTATGTACAATACCATTGTGATCTAGGGATGCCTTCCTGAAACTTTCCATGAGTTGCAGTCTGATTTCCTGTAGTATGAATTCAGCATCTAGATAGAATGTTGGAATGGAACACATCTCTGTTTCAGGTGTCATGACTTACTGTGCAGTACCAGAGGATAGAAGTGGACTGGGCAGGCAACTTTAATAAAGAAGAAATCTGGTTACATCATTTTCATCAGGATTCTGCCTAAGCAAAATCTCTTGGCACACAATAAAACATGTGTCTAAGTTGTCAAATGTAGGGAAACCAAGAGTATGCTCCAAGCATTTAAAAGAAATTGATAAGAGAAGAAACCTGAAGCAAGAACTGTTTAACCTTGCCTCTTTGCAGAGAAGCAAATGTCTGCTACCATCAGCTATTCCCACCATAATATTCACACTAGCCAAAACCCAGGGTAATCCTGAAACTTTTCTGTATTATTGCTGTTAACATCATTTGTAAGATTGCTTTGTAGTGTTTTGCCTGCTTTGTTTGCATATTGGCAATGCTTTTCATCCACCAAATAAAAAGATGGATAGGCCTAGTTAGGTTATGTCCTTTTATTTCAAGACTTTGATACTTTTATCTGAGAAACTAGATTAGACTAGCTAATTTTAAGTCGGGTTACCTTGCAATTTCTAAAGCTTTAAATAACTAGTTTTTGTATACGACCCAATTGAAAGCCCTCCTTTTTCCACTTGGTATTATTTTGCTTTTCAACCAAGATTAAGCATATACAATGGAAATGAGTGGTTACAATATCTTAGTCATGTTAATAAGCATGCACTCAAACATCTCTATCAAAACCTTGTTTGTGATCTAAACTGGAAGTCTACCAAATGTTGTGCTTGTTGGTAGAAAATATGTTCTTAGTGCGTAGAAATAACAATCATGATAAGACCCTCATGTCAATCATTTACCACTAAGTTATAGTTACATTAAGTTAGGGTCAAAGGTATGATAAATATATGATTTGGATCAGATCTGCTGACTGAAATGGTCCATTTATGAGTTGCATTTCTTTTTACAGAATGGACAAAGAGTGATATCAGGTGACAAATATATAAATTAAGTACATTTACGATCACTGTTCGTTGAAGCTCGTAGTTAAAAATGGGTTTTCAAGGAAAACCGGTTTCGATCCCATCTCGGGATCGTCGTCAGTTCATTTATTTCGTTTTGTTCGTTCGTTTCAGTTCGTTTTGTACAAATAATTCAAATGTGAACGTGTTGTCATTTTTTAACCTTACCGAAATAAATGAACTGACGACGATCCCGAGATGGGATCGAAACGCGTTTTCCTTGAAAACCCATTTTTAACTACGAGCTTCAACGAACAGTGATCGCAATTGATACACCGTAGTCACAAACGTTAACATGAATAAGTACATTTACATTTGAACAAATTTTGTATCCTATATATGAAGACAATGTGGGCTGGATATAACACATTTTAACCAGTTTGTATATTTCTTCTGTTCTATCTTAAAACTTAGTTTGGAATAAAAGCATTTCTTTTTTGTTGAAAAAATAGCATTGTTCTTGTCATAGGAACACATGTTCAACTTTATTGATGAAAAGTATCAAGTATTTCGGAATGTATGGCATTATATAGGTTTTGTTCAGGTGATTGGAGCACGATTGCTCGAAGTCCTGACCGGTGTAATTTAGTAATGTCTCAAACTTATATATAAAGGGGAGGTTATCATGAGATAACAAGTGAGTGATGCCTATATTGAGGTTGATTCTTTCCATCGACAATTATAGGATTTGTGTAAAATGGCAAACATGCATAACATGTAAACATGTCCCTGGGCCACTTTTGATCACAATGTTGTTTTTCTGGTGTTTTCTGATGTTACTTCAACGAATTTTACACCCATTCATTTGGAAAATGAAAACTTCCCAAGATATAAGCACTTCCAGTTCAAGTACTTCTATCTAAGAAATCAGTCCAGGAAAAGAATTTGACTACAAATGCATGCTATCCCACCTCAGCAACATATGGGAAGTGTGGGGAAAGGGTTTTGGGTGTGGTGGCATATAATTAAAAATAGCATACAATTATTAATACAAATTAATGTAACCTAACCTAGCCTACTGATGGTGGAAGGCCTAAAACCTACGGATGTTGAATCACTTAAACGCACTGATATTGGATTACTTAAAACCGACAGATGTTGGAGTACCTAAATATGATTTTAAAATGTCACTTCCAAAACAAATCGTAGAGGACTGTCCATAATAGCCACTGTACGTGAAGGGCATACATGGTGAAATATATATATATATATATATATATATATATATATATATATATATATATATATATATATATATATATATATATATATATATATATATATAATTAAAGAAGGGAATTATTATTTATTTAGACGCCAACGAAGATGCTCTAACATCCAAATATCTGTTGAATATATTATTTTTGCTATAACTTTGTTTTCACCTCACATTATTTATAATTCGTCATGAACTGTAATGGTTGGTGTATACATATACATATATATATATATATATATATATATATATATATATATATATATATATATATATATATATATATATATATATATGAATGTATTTATATACATATATACATATATATATATATATATATATATATATATATATATATATATATATATATATATATATGTATATATATATATGTATATATATATACATATATATATATATATATATATATATATATATATATATATATATATATATATATATATATATATATGTGTGATTTATATAAATATTGTAAATATATGACTAATAGTTTAGTTGTACCATTCAATGAGCACAATTTCATCATGACGTCACCACAACAGTCAGTTTTTATGCACTATCAACAGTAAATGCCATTATTTCAAATAGTGAATGTATTGATGCATATCATCTGGGATGACCCTTTCTGAAACAATTTGTGAGCTCTCGGAGCTTCCCAGCTGCTCTGTCATCAGATGTATTGGAATACCATGGCTCTGTCAGCATATGGCATTAGGAATATACCATCTGATGCTGGTGCTGCCAGAACCTCTGAAAGATGTCTCAGAAAGGGTCATCCCAGACGAAGTTATTTTTCTTATAAACCAGGTAATATGTTTCTGATTCAGTTAGTTAAAATTCGTAAAGAAATTCACTGTTCTTTAGTGAATATCATGCTTATGTAATTTTGTGAAGAAATGATAGTGGAAGAAGTTGCTAGGTAAGCATCAAGAAGATGAGTACATGCACCTTTTTCTGACAATTTGTGCTCAGTGCCTTCTTCTATATCTTGGTTGGTCATTTGGGCTTACGGGCGCATCGACGGCGTCGGTCGT
Organism: Ashinkailepas kermadecensis; assembly: GCA_034440615.1. Classification (NCBI taxonomy): domain Eukaryota; kingdom Metazoa; phylum Arthropoda; class Thecostraca; family Neolepadidae; genus Ashinkailepas; species Ashinkailepas kermadecensis. The sequence continues at coordinate 98,021 of JAOTOM010002801.1, read as the reverse complement.
ACAGTAGCTTTTTTGTATATTAATACCAGGGTGCTGAGTGGAAAGATCCTTCCTTAACATCCCATGCATCTTCAGTACTAGCTGCATCCATGCCATGCTAGCAGTTTTCGTGTGCTTGGTTCTCAAATTCCTGAAGTTGGGTGCAAATTGAAACCTAACACAGCATTTTCTTACATTGATTCCTATATCTTTTGTACATCCTTGTACCAAGCTACTTGCTAATTGTGTGCAAGTTAGGGGATGGGGTCATGCAGGATCCATGTAATTTGTCTTAGTTTTAGATATTGCATCCCAAATATTATTCCCTAAGTTTGTATTCACACATGAAAATAGTTACATCCTTCAAGGAAACTAAACACCTTTAGTTGGGATTCAACATTTAATTTTCCCCAAAATGTACATCTTAGTACCTCCATTTTACATTTTTCCTCATCCCTGGATTTTTCCATACATTGGACACCAAGCACAAAATGAAGTTGAGAACAAAGTTAGAATACATACATAGGAACCCCCCCACACCAATTATTGGTAAAAATATGTTTTTCTGATGTTTTCTGATGCGATAGCAGTGGATTAACCTTTCATTTCTTGGAGAGATGACAACTTTTTACATGCAATTCAAGTTGCATATATATTTAAATGTTGTGTAGAAACACATTACTGAATATGATTAAGATGATGTGGCCACTCATTCCTGTCTCTAATTACTCAAATGTGGCACAGGTTGTCCATTTATAAATGCTTGTTTGTGCTGGTTGCTGTGTCTATATGCACTACAAGTATGCACAAACAGATTATTGCTGTTAAAAATTGCTTGAGGCATTGCATTTCTAATCTGTTCTGAGCTGCTATGCTCTGCTTTCCGAACAGACTGGAGAAACAGACTAAAGTTTGAATGCAGAATCATCCAATCATGTTATTGGGTTGCATCAATGCTATGAAATTGTGAGATACTCTGTGGTCCAAGGATCCAATAGTCGCTGCCATTTTGAGCGCATTGATTGGTTGAGTTTTTGTTAAATATGATTCTGCGCTTCATCACAATAGATCAGTGCCATTATTTTTTTTCGTAAAGCATGCAGTGTGTGGCATTGGTGTCAAAGCATGTATTGACAATGGAAATGTATTGTGTGGTAAATGGTAAATACAATGTGGTATGTGATAATTGGAAATGATAACCCATGATTATGATAAGATATGCATTAAAGACATTTTAACTGTATGTCATAGGTAAAACAAGTTATGGACAACTCCATATGTTATAATAGAGTTTCAGATTTGTGAGGAGTGTCATATGATTCCTATGACACTCCTCTGCATTCCTGAACTTTTGTTGACTTTCTTCATTTTTAGCTTTCTTCAATGTGTACATGAATTTGAGTACTCATGCTCAGCATCATATCAATGTTTGCACTCACAGTATACCTGCATACATGGTGAGTTGATGTTGTACATTTTATATTGTGCAACATTTCACATTTCTGTTAAATCTTATCCGGACGTCAGGATGATCAGCCAAATGAACACTCACAGGTGTTTTCATGTCATTTTGTGATGGGCAACAAGGAGTTGGGACCTTCATTTTTAGCTTTCTTCAATGTGCACATGAATTTGAGAATTTGAGGAGTTGGGACCAAGCATCTTCCCGTGGCAAAAATGTGCATCATCAAGGTGATTTGAAATACCTGCTTTGTATGCCTCAAATCCTGGCTAATTTTTGGTATTGTTGGTTATGAATTGCAGCTAAATCAAGTGAAGTAGTGTTGTTTTCATGCTCTCAGCATCACTTGTTTTCTGGCAATGGAGATCAATGTACTATCATGGTTTGTGTGTCTGTTGAACAGAAAATGAAATGACCACAAAAGCATACTAAATATATGCCAAACAAGTTTATGCATCTATACCTGATATTCCTGACATGTTCACATGACCCAAACAGTAAATAATTCACCACCACTCACAAGTAGGATGCTCAAATATCAACTGGTTTGTTTGGTTGCCACATGTGAAAATATAGGTTTGATAATATAAAATGGTTTAATTCAGATTATGAGAAAGAGACTATCTATCTAGCACAGTTTCCTGCCCACTACGAACAAACAATTCATCCTTGTTGTTAAGCAATGTAATGTAAACAATGTACTAATGTAAACAATGTATGTAAACAATAATGTAACAATGTAATGTAAACAATGTAAACAATGTAATAATGGACTTCTACCACTGCCAAATGGTAAATGTACACACCTACTAATTAATGTACACTCCTACATTAATATACCGATATATTCACTTCTCGCTAATTGACCAGTGCAGCATTTAAGATGTAGATCATGCAGTTAATGACTAATGCACTAGTTTATACATTTTTTCTTCTTTTTTGTAGAAAACTTGCTGCCTTCTTTCCTGTGTGTAGATATTATAAGTTACATTAGATAATACTAATTCTTTCTTAACATCATTTATTTAGTCTTGCGTCATAGTATTTTTGGTGTTTAATTTAGTTTTTGGTGATAGGATAGAAGGAGTAATGAAGGGTAGTGGAGAGAGCACAACGGTAATTGTGCAGGTTGGTGTAAATGATGTAGGAAAAGCAAAAACAGAGGAAACAATACAAGAGTATAGGGCTTTGATAGGTAGGCTAGCTGTAAGTAGGAAACGAGGAATGGTAACATCCATCCTCCCTATGGTTAACGCAAGCATAGAGTGGTACTCGAGGGCCATTGGGCTGAATACCAGGGTGGCCAAGATTTGTAAGGAACTGGGCGTGGGGTTCTTGGATTTGTGGGGGGATTTCTGGGGGAAGACTGAAATGTTTGCATTAGATGGGTTACATTTGAGCAAGAGAGGAGTTGAATTGCTCAGCAATATGTATGAGGAGGCTCTCAATAGGAAACAGGGAAACTAGGCAGGTCATGGGGGGATGTAGCTGATAGAGAGAGAAGTCTTGCAAACAAGGGAAGGAATGGTTTATCATGTTTTTACGTCAATGCCAGAAGTGTTAGGAACAAAATTGGGGAACTGCATGCTTATATGTTGTCTGAAAAGCTAGATTTGGTATGCATAACAGAGGCATGGGTTAATGAAAGCATTTTTGGAGACAACTTGCAAGAATTCGAATTGACAGGCTACAACATGCATGCTTATCAAAGGCAGGCAAGGATAGGAGGAGGTATACTGTTGTATGTCAGACAAGAAATGAAATGTCATTCCATAGAAGATAGTGTACATGATGAAGGTGTAGAATCCTTGTGGTTAGATATCATTCTGAAAAATGGAACACAATTTAGGGTTGGGGCATTCTATAGACCTCCAGACCAGAATGAAAACACGGACAGGTTGATGCAGGAAGAGATAAGTAGGAGAGTAAAGGAGAGAACTGTTTTGTTGGGGGATTTCAACATAACAGGATTGGGAAGCAAAACTATAGGTCTAAACAAATCGGGAAGAAGCTTCATGGATTGTTTTGAGGAGAATTTCTTTTTTCAAATGATACATGAACCTACAAGGGAAAATGAAATATTAGATCTTGTGCTTACTAATGAGGAAAATTTTGTAAAAAATGTGAACATAGGAGAGACTTTGGGTAATAGTGATCACAACATTATACGCTTCTCATTGTATGTTGGAAATGTAGGAACCAATAAGACATTGATTCCTAATTTTGCTAAAGGGAATTACAATGAGTTCAGGATCTTCCTGAATGAAATTGATTGGGAAGACTTATTGAAAGGCTTAGATGCTTATGAAATGTGGAGAATGATAAAATATAAACTATTTCAAGGTCAGGATAGGTTCATTCCCAATAGGCAAATTAGATTAACCAGGGTTCAGCTCCCTTCATGGCTGACCAGGGAAGTAAAGCATTTACTGGAGTCAAAGAAGCAGGCATTCAAGAAACTAAAATATGCTAACTCTGAGGTAAACCTCAAATCATATCAAATAGCTAGAAATAAAGTTAGGAGGTGTGTTAGGGCATCTAAAAGACTGGCTGAAATCAAATTAGCTCAGGAATGTTCAGCAGGTAATGCTAAGAGATTCTTTAGTTTCTACAAATTTAAGGCTAAAAAGTGTGGTGTAGTACCACTGGAGGTAGATGGGGAGTTAGTGGTTGATGATTGTGATATTGTGGAATCCTTAAGCAAGCAATTCTCATCAGTCTTTACTCAGGATAATTCTGGTAGAATAGAAACAACTGAATCATATGCCATGACAGGTGATAGGTTGGAGTATCTTACAATAACTACAGAAGCTGTAGAAAAGCAGTTGCAGAATATAAAGCCTGATAAAGCTTCTGGACCAGATGATATATATGCTAGGGTCTTAGTAGAGTGTGCTAAAGCTTTAGCAGTTCCTCTAGGTATACTTTTCAGGCGGTCTATGGAATACTCTGAAGTGCCTGAAGATTGGAGAAATGCAAATGTAGTTCCAATTTTCAAAAAGGGAAGTATGAAGTGTGTAGGGAACTACAGGCCAGTCAGTTTGACCTCAATAGTTTGCAAGGTACTAGAAAAACTGGTTAAACAGAATGTTCAGATTCATCTTGATAGGCACAATCTTTTAAGGGATACTCAACATGGATTTCGATCTCGAAGGTCTTGTTTAACTAACCTTTTGGAGTTCATGGAGTATGTTACTAAAGAAGTAGACAATCAAAACAGGATGGATGTTGTGTACTTGGACTTTAGCAAAGCTTTTGATAAAGTTCCACATAGGAGGCTAATTCATCAACTACAGCAACATGGGATTGTTGGAAAAGTTCTAGGTTGGATTGAAGCATGGTTGAGGGAAGGAAACAAAGGGTAATGTTAAATGGATGTAAATCTGATTGGAAGGATGTTCTGAGTGGAGTACCACAGGGCTCTGTTCTAGGGCCACTTCTCTTTATTATCTTTGTAAATAACATTGAGGTAGGGCTGAGGAATAGAGTGTTCAAATTTGCTGATGACATCAAACTGGTAGGAGTGGCAAACAGTTGTGATCAATCTAGTAATATTCAACTAGACTTGGAGGACCTAAAAAAGTGGGCTGATCAATGGCAGATGTCTTTTAACTATGACAAGTGTAAGGTTATGCATCTGGGGTCTGGAGGTGAGACTTTCAGATATACAATGGGAGGGAGGGAACTGGATGTTATTGAAGAGGAAAGGGACTTAGGTGTGTTGGTTTCAAATGACCTTAAAGCAGAGAAACAATGTAGCTCAGCTAGGAACAGGGCACTCAGAATGCTGGGACTCATTAATAGAAGTGTGATGTATAAGAGCAAGGAAGTCATGAAAAAACTGTACTTAGCATATGTGCGACCCCACTTGGAATATTCTGTGCAAGCTTGGAGCCCCTACCTAGAAAAAGATATCGACAAGTTAGAAAGAGTGCAACGCAAAGCAACTAAACTCATCAGTGGACTAGGTAGCTTAGAATATGGAGAAAGGCTTGTGGCATTAGATATGTACTAACTCAAGTATAGGAGATTAAGGGGGGACATGATTGAAATGTACAAAATTGTTAAAGGACTAGATCAGGTCAATTTAAATGGTGCTCTTCAGTTTAAAGTATCACACAGGGGTCACCAACTCAGGTTAGACAAGTTGAGGTGTAGGACAGTTAAGCGACAGCAGGTCTTCAGTCAAAGGGTTGTTGATCAGTGGAATAGGCTGCCTGCTGATGTTGTGGGGAGTTCCTCATTGAATGTATTTAAAAGTAGGGTGGACAAATTTTTTAGGCAGGAAAATCTTGTTTTTGATTTCTAATTTGGATGGAGGGGATAATATTTATGTTAAATGTGCACGGCACAGACCCCTTTAAGCAGGGGCTATGGTAGCACAATGGGTATGATGGGAGGAGCTTGCAATTGTTGAGGGTGTTATGCAATAGCAAGTGGATGATGCTAGATAGGCTGGGATATATAGCTTCCTAGGAACTTGGGATTAGGGATTGATTGGGGTGAGAATATGTACATTTCTAGTACCTTTTCTAGATAGGCTTAACCCAGATGGGCCCCTGTGGCTCTTATTAAGCCTTAACACTTTATGACTTTATGACTTTATTTCAATGTTGTGCACATGGGGATTAATTATCAATTGTTTGGTGACACAAGCAAGGGTAGGTTTTACGTCCTATAATAATTTTAAAACATCATTAATATATGCTACTTCTGTATCGGGTGTAGATCACAACAGTATCACACGAATTATATCACATCGCTAAGACCATTACTACAGCAAATGTACAACAAAGGTAGGTAGGTATGGCTTATACATTTTAATGGCACTGAGCCAAAACGACGTGAACGCCTATCTCCATACATTAAGCCGAGCTGCGCCACACACTCGTAGCAGAAACGCCATTTATCATGTTTTTGAAGTAATGAGGCTAAACACTTCTGAAGAAGAAAAACATAGATTGACTAAAAGTATGAATAAATTGGTGCTAAATAGACCAATCAATTTGGAACCAGGATCAGTAAAAATATACTCAACCTTACCGCTAGTATTCGTGTACCAGGCCCTATTCAAAACTCTGATTTCTGCCCCATATCAATATTAAGTCAACGGGTTTTCACGACGGGAAAATCGACTGCAACCGCAATCAGCTGTTGCGGGCCTGTTTGCCCGACCGTATCTAAAAGAACCGCGGGTAGGAAGCATTGCCATGGATCATGTACGCCTGGATGGGAAACTCCGCGTCGGCACCTTTGATCTACGCGTATCAGCGGCTCCAACCTGCCACCTAACGGAGGGTAAGTAAAAACACGGAAACGCGGCCAGTTTTAGACCGTGCGCCTATGGGAGTTCGGGGTACACATTTCGTATTGGATTTTTTCTCCAAATGTGATCTACGCGTATCAGCGGCTCCAACCTGCCACCTAACGGAGGGTAAGTAAAAACACGGAAACGCGGCCAGTTTTAGACCGTGCGCCTATGGGAGTTCGGGGTACACATTTCGTATTGGATTTGTTTCTCCAAATGATTCAGCCACCCCAGGAGAATTGCACATGCCTTTCATGATACATAATTGATCAAGGTAGATACCTCATTACATCATCATCAAGGATCATGATACATCATTGACCTTACCATTATTTCCTTATAGATTTATAACGCTCCGTTCCAAAGTTGTCGTGATGCGAAGTGAATGCATCAGTGAGAGGGAGTCCATTTCGCCGAAAGGGTCGGCCCACCGATGTTGATTTCTTAAAAGGATCGGAGGGGACAAAGTACATGGAGGCAATAGGCAGACCAAAATTAATAGGGGGGGGTCACATTCCATAGGCTCCTATGTTAGAAGTTGAAGTTATTGCGGGTGGGGTGAAGCAAGCATTGAGGGGGAGTTTCACCCTCAAAGATAAGAATGAGCGGGTCTGCTTTCTCCCCAACCCTCCTTGCTCTCTAGATTTGTGGCTGATATTTTCCAGTGGAGTGGTTTACACAACTGAATGGGAGAGTACAGACTTCGGCGTACCTACCAATTAGCAAAGAGGATTGATCGGAAGTTCCATGTAGGGTACAAGCCCCCTTCCCCTACACCATACCACTGACATATTTATGATTTTGCCAAGGAGGCGTCATTTCTCCAGATGGGCGGCTCTTGGTCCAGAACATTTGGACGGGGTACACTCCGATCTCCCAGAGGGGCACCATTTGTTTTCGTCTGAGGAGTGCCTTTCGTCGAGAAAAAAATCGCGGCGTGCGTTCGGACTCCCAGAGGACTGCTGTTCCCAGGCCGAGGAGCGCGTTGCGCTGAGAAATTCGAGGGAGGGGTACACTGGAACCTCCAAGGGAGGCGTCCTTCGGGTCATAAGGAGCGCCACTTTCGCTTCCTCCCCCTTGGATCAGCCCTTGCAACATACCCTAGCTGGCAACGCCACTACCTCTCGCCGACTCGCTACCACTTGCCAGTCGTTCGACTCAGGGGTGTTGTTTTATATACCTTTGAGGGGAACTGCCACCTCAATGTTTGCTTAACCCATCTCCGCAATTATTTCAACTTCTAACATGGGAGCCAATGGAATGTGCCCCCCAATTAATTTTGGTCTGCCCATTGCCTTCATGTACTTTGCCCCGTCCAATCATTTCAAGAGCAAGATAAAGATTCAAGATAAAGATCATCAAGATATCAACATCGGTGGGCCGACCCTTGGGGAGAGGTGAAGGCATCTCACAGATGCCTTCACTTCACACCACGACAACTTCTGTACGGAGCGTAATAAATAAATAAGAAAAGAACGGCAAGGTTCCTTGGTGAATGCTGTATCATGAAAGGCTGATGCAATCCTCCTGGGATGGCTGAATCAATTGGAAAAAATGTCAATACGAAATGCGTACCCTGAACTCCCGTAGGCGCACAGCCTAAAACCGGCCGCATTTCGTGTTTTTACTTACCCGCCGCTAGGTGGCCTGATGCGCAAACAGCTGTTGGTTTCCAATCCAGGCGTACTTGATCCATGGCATTGCCACCAAAACTGATGCACTCGTTGTTTGCAAACGAAACGGGTCGTCGTGAAGCTGTCTCTGACATCATCATGGCTTCAGAAGAGTTCCAAATTTATATAAAATTTCGCGACGCATATGCATGTCAACATTATGCTCGCATCTATGAGTGTATACTTCGATTTGAAATAGCATAACTGTAAATTTGATTTCATTATACAACTATACAGATGAATACACTAGTAGCATGGATCATGTACGCCTGGATTGGAAGCCAACAGCTGTTTGCGCATCAGCCCACCTAGCGGAGGGTAAGTAAAAACACGGAAACGCCGTTGGTTTTAGGGCGTGCGCCTATGGGAGTTCAGGGTATGCATTTCGTATTGACATTTTTTCAATTGAATCAGCCATCCCAGTAGGATTGTATCAGCCTTCCGTGATACAGAATTTATCAAGGAAATCCCGTTCTTTCCTTATTTATTTATTACGCTCCGTTCAGAAGCTGTCGTGGTGCGAAGTAAAGACATCTGTGAGAGGGAGCCCACCTCGCGCCAAGGGTCGGTCCACCGATGTTGATATCTTGATAATCTTTATCTTGAATCTTTATATCTTATCTCTCTATCTTTATCTTTATCTTGAAATGATTGGACGGGGCAAAGTACATGAAAGCACTGGGCAGACCAAAATGAATAGTGGGGGGGGCACATTCCATTGTCTCCCATGTTAGAAGTTGAAATAATTGCGGGGGTGAGTTAGGCAAACATTGAGGTGGCAGTTCCCTCAAAGGTATATAAAACAACACCCCTGAGTCGAACGACTGACACGTGGTAGCGAATCGGCGAGAGGTAGTGGCGTTGCCAGCCAGGGTATGTTGCAAGGGCTGATCCAAGGGGGAGGAAGCGAAAGTGGCGCACCTTATGACCCGAAGGACGCTTCTCTTGGAGGTTCCAGTGTACCCCTCCCTCGAATTTCTCAGCGCAGCGCACTCCTCGGCCTGGGAACGGCAGGCCTCTAGGAGTCCGAGCGCACGCCGCGAATTTTTCGGCGAAAGGCACTCCTCAGACAAAAACAAATGGTGCCCCTCTGGGAGATCGGAGTGTACCCCGTCCAAATGTTCTGGACCAAGAGCCGCCCCTCTAGAGAAATGACGCCTCCTTGACAAAAGGATAAATCTGTCAGTGGTATGGTGTAGGGGGAGGGGGCTTGTGCCTTCCATGGAACTTCCGCTCAATCCTCCTTGCGGATTGGTGGATACGCCGAAGTCTGTACTCTCCCATTCAGTTGTGTAAACCACTCCACCGGAAAACATCAGCCACATATCTAGAGAGCAAGGAGGGTGGGGGCGAATGCAGAACCCCTCATTCTTATCTTTGAAGGTGAAACTTCCCCCTCAATGCTTGTTTCCCCCCACCCGCAATAATTTCAACTTATGATATGGGAGCCTATGGAATGGTACCTACCCCCCCCCCCCCACCTATTCATTTTTATCTGCCTATTTCCTTCATGTACTCTGCCCCCTCCGATCATTTTCAGAAATCAACATCGGTGGGCCGACCCTTTCGACGAAATGGGTTCCGTCTCACAGATGCCTTCACTTCACATCACAACTTCAGAACGGAGCGTAATAATTAAATAAGGAAAGGACGGTAAGGTTCCTTGATCAATTATGTATCATGAAAGGCGGATGCAATCCTCCTGGGGTGGCTGAATCAATTGGAAAAAATGCCAATACGAAATGCGTACCCCGAACTCCCATAGGCGCACAGCCTAAAACTGGCCGCTTTCCGTGTTTTTACTTACCTCCGCTAGGTGTCAGGTTGGTGCCGCTGATACGCGCATATGAAAGGCGCTGACGCGGAGTTTCCAATCCAGGCGTACATCATCCATGGTGTATCATCAAGTTGGCAGCGTTTCTACCAAATTCCGCTTGATATATCTCTTCAAAGCATAGGAAGAACTTAAAATATGTTTAATATCTACGGATCCGGGAAGGGAATCGGAATATGCACTTAATAATGTTGCAGAATTATATTCTGCATGGCGTCTCAATGACTTTTCTTGTTGGTATTGAAAGTAAATCGGAAAGAAAAATATGCTGCCATATTTGGAAAATAACCCAGTACTGTCAAATTCGAAACAGTCGGAGACAAACCAATTAATTGTCTTTGCAAGCAGTGAAGGACGCCATGGAACTCCATTAGAAATGTGAGTTTAAGCATGGTATTTACTGCCGGAGCAGAAGCTAAATGTGCGTTTGGTAGGCAGAAGCCCAGGACAATAGCTCTCATGAGTAATGTCGTGGGCATGTGCTGGCTTATAAAATACGCTCATTACTATTATTGGATGGTTGACTGTACAGGTGTGAGGTAGCAACTACCTCCCTACCTACACATGGTTGTGCTCGTGGGTGTAGCTACGGTTTTAAAATTGGGAGAAAGGACAAACCAGGACGTGGGAAGTTTGGGCAGGATAGAAGTTTGGGCAGGAAAAAAAACTGATTTCAGTCACTTCATTTTCAATGTCTAGTTTTCAGATTTACCTTTTGCAGTCTTTTTGTTCTTTTTTGGGACCATATCGTATTTTGAGGACCACAGCCTGTTTTACGGCCCTCATGCGGTCTCATGATCCCGGTGTTCTTTCAAGGCCTCCGGTATGATGTTTTTAGAGCTCCCGGTGTGATTATTTTGGGCTAGAACGCATGCGAAGCACTGCCGCTTTTTGCGAGACTCGGTGCGCTTTGGAGGGCCTCGTGCATTTTCGGTCTCCCGTTGAGCTCTTGGGTCCCACTGTGTTTATCTGGGGCTTCTGGCACACATTTGTGGAGCCCCAGTACGATTTTTGGTGATTCCCATGCGATTTCTCGTGGTCACGGCGCGACTTTTTGGGCCCAGGCGGGTGGTTCTGGAAACCCAACAGCAATTTTCCGGACTGAATGCGACTTTTGGGGATCTCTTCCGATTTTTTTAAAAGTCAGAGTCCCTGCCCGATTTCTTGTGATCTAGGCGTCATACTTTTGTGTCCGGTTTCGATTTTTCGAGCTCAGGTACGTTTTTCCAGGCCGTACTCGATTTTGTAAGGCATCTGGTGCTTTGGGGCTCCAGAGCGATTTTGCTGGCTTGGATATTCATCTTTCGGAATCCCTCCTCATTGTAGAGGGCTCTGGCTTGATTTTAATTTGGTGGCCGATGCGAATCTTGGGGTCCCACTGCGCTTATGTGGGCCCTCCATGCAATTTTTGGGAGCCCCACTGGGAATGTTTGATGCCACGACCCATTTTTTTAAACTACCAACGGGAATTTTGGATCCCAATAGCGATATTTGAGAGGCTCGGCTCGAGTTTGCCGAGCTCCTTATACTTAGCTGGGGGCCCAGCGAGATTTTTGCGGACCCTGGTGTAAATTTTCGGGCTAACAAATAGCCGGAAGGTTCTACTGGCAGAAGCTAGGTCATGCAACACTCAATGGCCGATAAATAAATGTCCTGGCATATTGTTGATAGCCGGGTGCTGATGCTCAATTTCTGAATTTTTGAATATCAATTTCTGAATATCAGTGAGAAGCCCAACACACGGAGACAATGGGAGGGGCGAAATCGTTCCAGGATCCGCTGATCGCGTTTCATGTTTGCATTGAATGTATTGGGGCAACGCTAACATTGGAGAGGATAGCGAAACCTCAAGATGCACTAAATCGCCGCCAATGGTGGCGCCGCTCGTTGTGTCGTGCAGTTGTCCCGCTGTCTTGGCACCGGTTTCTGGTGACGCATGACATGGACACGCTCTGTCGTCTGATCACCATCACGCTACACCGTTCCGGCCGTCGGCCGAGCCTTGTTCCTGCGCCACGCAGACTTGACCGGCGAGGGTACAGAGTGACACGCGGACCAATTTGATGGAGAGCTGACGTCGCTGCCGTCCAACTGATAGGTCGCACATTCGAGACTTGTTAGGGTCTGTTCTATTTGCATTTCGTGGCCAACCTGTACAATGATTTGGTGGCACCTGCATGTTTAGAAGCAGATGGATACGTCAGAAGAACGACTCAATGCTCAATGCTCAATCCTGTCCTTGCAGAGGAGACCCATCCGGGTGCGTCGTAAAGTCAACAGACGCCGCTGAGAAACAGCTGGGGAAGCAACGAGCGACGCGATTTGCTGGGGCGGGGCGGAGCAGAGGTCGGCGGGCGAGCCGAGGGACCAGGCGCCGTCGGCCACTCAGCAGCCAGGCGGAACTGCGGCAAGGAACAATGGAGGGTGGCGACTTCCGGCCGTGTCGTGGTGGGCGGCGTGGCGCAGCGCCGGCACCAGCCGTAAGCGAGCCCTGACGCCGGCCGGGCCCTGTGTCACGGCCACCGTCGAGGTGCAAGATGCACGCTTCACGCTTGGCAGCCGGAGCGCAGATCCACGCGACGGCCGGCCGGGTCGGCGCGGAAGTGGATGCGCCACCCGTCTGACATACACGACAGGTGGCCCGCCGCCAGGGCGGTCGTGTGGAGCCGAGCCATTCAGCTGAGCACCCGGTCCTCGCCAGACGGAGACGTGACTTTTGGGAGTCTGGCGGCTCGCGGTACACGGAGTGGGACTCTCTAGGACTCAGAGCTGGTGGTGTGTAACTTGCGGAACAGGGAGGAGTGACTACTGGGAGCTGAGGATCTGAACTCACCGGGCTGCGACGACCTATGAGAGACGCGAATTGTGACATTTTGAGATATGGGTCCGTGAGCTCTGAGAACTGAGGGTGTGACCTCTCGGAGACGGATTGCATAGCCTGCATTGGAATAGGAGACTCAGATTCAGACGCAGACATATATTAGAACCATCCACAATCTACTTGTGACTATTACGGTTCCACGTCAGTAGCATACAAAGGGGGCAGTGGTAGTAACATACCTACATGCATGCTTACGCGCAGAACATTAATAAATTATAGCGTAGTGTATTGAGTAAAGCTGGATGGTATTCTGGGATCCCTGTGCAGAAGGCACTTCAGGTGGGAGCCAAGCAACGGGACTGCAAGTCGGAGAACGTCGGAGGGGGGCAGGCCATTGTAGTGCCGCGCCGCGCGACAGCAAAATCGTCTGTTTCCCATTTTAGTTCGTGACCGGGGGATATACAAGTCGCCATCCCGACTCGTGGGCCGCTCACGAGTCTCAGCCACCAGTGAAAATCCGTTGGCCAGGGCCACAGGATCACCGTGTCGCCGTACCTTGTGCATCAAGCACAGCGTGCGCTACGACTCGCTAGCAGATCCGATACATGATCAATTTTGTACCCGCTGAAAAACAATTTGGCTGCGTAGGTTATTATTTTTGCAGTCGAGACAGAGGAGACGTAACATCTCAGGAGGTGTAACCTCCCAGGAGATGTATTCTCTCAGGAGATGTAATCTCTCAGAAGATGTAATCTATCAGGAGGTGTAACCTCTCAGGAGGTGTAGCCTCTCAGGAGGTGTAACCTATCAGGAGATGTAAACTCTCAGGAGATGTAACCTCTCAGGAGATGTAACCTCTCAGGAGGTGTAACCTCTCAGGAGATGTAATCTCTCAGGAGGTGTAACCTCTCAGGAGATGTAACCTCTCAGGAGATGTGCACTCTCAGGAGATGTAACTTCTCAGAAGGTGTAACCTCTTAGGAGGTGTAACCTCTCAGGAGATGTAATCTCTCCGGAGGTGTAACCTCTCAGGAGATGTAATCTCTCAGGTGATGTCATCTCTCAGGAGATGTAATCTCTCAGGAGATGTAATCTCTCAGGAGATTTAATCTCTCAGGAGATTTAATCTCTCAGGAGATTTAATCTCTCAGGAGATTTAATCTCTCAGGAGATTTAATCTCTCAGGAGATTTAATCTCTCAGGAGATTTAATCTCTCAGGAGATTTAATCTCTCAGGAGATTTAATCTCTCAGGTGATGTAATATTTCAGGAGATGTAATCTCTCAGGAGATGTAGCCTCTGAGAAGGTGTAACCTCTCAGGAGATGTAACCTCTCAGGAGGTGTAACCTCCCAGGAGATGTAACCTCCCAGGAGGTGTAACCTCGCAGCAGATGTAACCTCGCAGGAGATGTAACCTCTCAGGAGATGTAACCTCGCAGGAGATGTAATCTCTCAGGAGGTGTAACCTCTCATGAGGTGTAATCTCTCAGGAAATGTAATCTCTCAGGAGATGTAATCTCTCATGAGATGTAATCTCTCAGGGGATGTAATCTCTCAGGAGATGTAATCTCTCAGGAGATGCAATCTCTCAGGAGATGTAATCTCTCGGGAGGTGTAATCTCTCAGGAGATGTAATCACTCAAGAGATGTAATCTCTCAGGAGATGTAATCTCTCAGGAGATGTAATCTCTCAAGAGATGTAATCTCTCAGGAGATGTAATCTCTCAGGAGATGTCATCTCTCAGGAGATGTCATCTCTCAGGAGATGTAATCTCTCAGGAGATGTAATCTCTCAGGAGATGTAATATCTCAGGAGATGTAATCTCCCAGGAGATGTAATCATTCAGGAGATGTAATCCTTCAGGAGATGTTATCTCTCAGGATATGTAATCTCTCAGGAGATGTAATCTCTCAGGAGATGTAATATCTAAGGAGATGTAATCTCTCAGGAGATGTAACCTCTCAGGAGATGTAACCTCGCAGGAGATGTAATCTCTCAGGAGGTGTAACCTCTCATGAGGTGTAATCTCTCAGGGGATGTAATCTCTCAGGAAATGTAATCTCTCAGGAGATGTAATCTCTCATGAGATGTAATCTCTCAGGGGATGTAATCTCTCAGGAGATGTAATCTCTCAGGAGATGTAATCTCTCGGGAGATGTAACCTCGCAGGAGATGTAATCTCTCAGGAGGTGTAACCTCTCATGAGGTGTAATCTCTCAGGAAATGTAATCTCTCAGGAGATGTAATCTCTCATGAGATGTAATCTCTCAGGGGATGTAATCTCTCAGGAGATGTAATCTCTCAGGAGATGTAATCTCTCAGGAGATGTAATCTCTCAGGAGATGCAATCTCTCAGGAGATGTAATCTATCAGGAGATGTAATCTCTCAGGAGATGTAATCTCTCAGGAGATGTAATCTCTCAGGAGATGTAATCTCTCAGGAGATGTAATCTCTCAGGAGATGTAATCACTCAAGAGATGTAATCTCTCAGGAGATGTAATCTCTCAGGAGATGTAATCTCTCAAGAGATGTAATCTCTCAGGAGATGTAATCTCTCAGGAGAAGTCATCTATCAGGAGATGTAATCTCTCAGGAGATGTAATCTCTCAGGGGATGTAATCTCTCAGGAGATGTAATCTCTCAGGAGATGTAATCTCCCAGGAGATGTAATCATTCAGGAGATGTAATCCTTCAGGAGATGTTATCTCTCAGGATATGTAATCTCTCAGGAGATGTAATCTCTCAGGAGATGTAATATCTAAGGAGATGTAATCTCTCAGGAGATGTAATCTCTCAGGAGGTGTAACCTCCCATGAGGTGTAATCTCTCAGGAGGTGTAATCTCTCAGGTGTAATCTCTCAGGAGGTGTAATCTCTCAGGTGTAGCCTCTCAGGAGGTGTAACCTCTCAGGAGATGTAACCTGGGGCGGGGATGGCCGGGTGGTTAAGGTGTTGGGCTCTGGGTACCAAAGGTCCCGGGTTCAACACTCGCACCGCTCGGGATATTTCCCAATCCCGCGGCCTGCCGGCGAAACAGTGTGGGCGGCGCCATTAGCCGTGAATGTGCATAAAGTGCGTCGTGAACCACCTCTCAGGAGATGTAACCTCTCAGGAGATGTAACCTCTCAGAAGGTGTAATTTCTCAGGATGTGCAACCTCTCAGGAGATGTAACTCTCAGGAGGTGTAATCTCTCAGGTGTAACCTCTCAGAGGACGTTCCATAACTTGAGATCACGAGGTGTGACTTCAGATATAATTGACCAGTTACATCCCTTTCCTCGGATCCCAGTCACTAGCAAAAGGGTAGCGCGAATAGTCGGGCCGCAGGCGGTAATTACGTACCTCACCTCCTCTTGGGACTGAATTATTTATCGTATTCGACAGGTATGACATTAATATGACACGGATATTGAACCAATGTTGCATAAATATTACATCAATAAATTTTAGCATAGTTGCTAATGTTGTGCAAATGATGCAATTTCAGGATTGAGCATGATCTAATACTAGGGTTGGGCATGATCAAATTAAGACATTTTTTTTAACGCATCTTTTGTCCATCACCCTCACCATGCACCGTCACGTCACCAGGCTGTGTTGTCCACCATCAGTCTTCAGTAAGGAAGCCACTGAAATTGAAATTTAAGCACAGGATTTGAATAAGGCACACAAAAGTAAAAAGGAGAAGGATCGAATCAGAGGTTCGATCATATAGTCGGTAACCACAAAATTGGCATGCGAAAGCACAGTATCTTGCTCCAGTGAGTGTAGATAAAATATTCGGCCCGATTTTTCACTGGCTATTTTCGCTGTTGGCCACAACTACTGGCATACGACGCCATCGCGGGCGGTGGACGAGTGAGGCCGAGAGGTGAGCGATGTGGCCGCCCAGCTGCAGGCACAGCATCGGCCGGTATACAGCTGTAGACAGAGAACCGGTAGACCAGACGCCACTTCATCTCCTGTTAATAGTCCGCAAGGACCTGGGCCACTATATATGGCGCTACGCACCTGTGCTGCAAATGCTGACACGTCATGTTCGTTGATAAAAATTGCGAATATTTAAGAAAAATATTTTTCTGAAGTTAATGTAAGTAAGCTTCTGAAGTAAGCTTAAACGGTAGATATAATTTTGAGCGAAGAAGTGAAGGCTTTGAACGCTGTAAGAAAGAAACCCCACAAAGGTTTCAGAAACCTTAAAGATTCATCAACATAATGATTTCGATAGTGTTCCAAAGGTGTGGGGGGGAGGGGAGGGGGCATGGAATCCGGGCATTCGTTTCCTGTCCCCATGGCCTATGCAGCATGTTCTACGTAGCAGGGACGGTTTTCAAGGGTAACCGGCGTGAGCATGGTTTACCCCCAAATTTTTATGACGTCGAAACTTCATTTTGGGTGCGATTTTTTCATGCATCTTGATGAGACAGTGGGGAAAGTGATTGAATCGGTAGGAACAATCAAGTCCGATTCGATGTGCCCTTAAATGCACTAAAACGTCTTCTTAAATCTGCTTGATTAGTCAATGAAACCAGTTTATCTCGCATGCTATATTAGTCTACCTCGTATGCCAGATCTATCAACTACACTCTGTTATAGGTATCGGCCCTAAAATCTAGAATGCAACTAGTTGCGTGACAAATTTTCACATAACGTTTTTTTAACCACTGACATTTAATATTATTTCTTAAGTTTCAACGTTAACATGAACATACTTCCTCAAAAATTGCAATTATGCATCGCAGTGCCGAGTAACAAATGTTTTCAGTGAAGAGCAAGTCTACACTACGAACTCGACCGGAATAAGCTTGGCAGCCTGAAATTGATCCTCATCGACAATATTTTCAGCTGATTCGGACCTGGCGATCCCACTGGACGCAAAAGCGAAACGTTATATAGGTATGAAAAAAACGTATTATTGACCTCAGTATTGTTCATGTACAATACGTGAACAATACTGAGGACCATACCACGTTTGCTCATGGCTATGCAACGCTTCGCTTCTTGCGTCAAGTGGGAGATAAGAATTCATAAAGAATTGGATGTACTTTTTGATTACATTTTTGATTGATGTATCTTTGCTATTAGCTAATAGCAGGACTACATCAGTTAAATATAAAAACTGCTCAGTAGGTCTTCATATATTATATCAACACTGAAACGTCAGTGTAGTCTCAACAGTAAAGTGTGATTGTGATACAGAAAGTAGGTAGATACTACCTATACCGGCTTAGGGCAAAGATAATTCGGTAAGTAAATAGATAGGCAATGATACCCATGCTTAGTTTGGTCGTTCATGTGGGTGTTGCTTTCCACGTTTTTTTTGTTGTTTTTTTGTGTGTGGGGGTGGGGGGCGGGGTGGGGAACGAGGCCAACATTTCTGAGCTTCAACACAGAGTTTATGGGTAGATGTCTATACAATAACATGAAAAACTGTTGAACCCCCAAACAATGGGTACCTACATTTAAAAGCGAGAACAAATAAATACGCAGCCTTTCTTATGTGATTGAGTGTGGCTGCAAGTAACAGTAGCAGTGGCATTTAATATAACCTACTTGAAGTTATACAAATATTCTCAACAATTACTATCCTTAGGGCGATTGACCTATCGTGCATGACACTTCATCAAAATCGAATACGGATTCTGAAGTGCCGTGCACGATAGCTTAATCGCCCTAACTATAGTCATTCGTGACAACATTTTTTTCTAACTTCAAGGTGGTCATATTTGGGTTCGAGTCTCACCTGTCGCTACTCTTCGCCCGCGACCAATCGGCGTGAGAGATTGGCGACGCTACATGACTCAACGGTCGACGTGTCGTAAAAACCAATAACCAACCAAGGTGGTCATATTAAATTCCACTGGGGTAGCTCTTCTTGTTCAATTCAAGTTGAAATCATAGATAATCAGATTGCCCAGATCTATCGAAATCTGTGTTGGGTGGCTATGCATGGATATACACACATGGAATTGGCAGGTATTATGTTAAGAGGGTAAAGAATATGTGATGTATATTTGGGCAATATAGTCTGCCGTATATTGAATAGGTAGGCACAGATAATTGTGGAAGCTGAAGTCAACCTGTAGCTTGCACAAATCAGGTCGGGATAGAAAAAAACGTCCCATAGTTCAACCAACAATTTACATTTTTCATTCACAGTATTAACCTACTGAATGGAATTGGAAATGTCGACACCATTTGACTTGTGCTGAAGATTTTCTGCAAATAAAATATGCTGGATATTGCACTTAATTTCCATCACATTTTCAACTCTACAATGCTGGATAACCATCCATTTTCAATTTCTAAGGATGCTCAGACAGTGTTCCACATAAAGTGACACCTGATCCCTGACACATATAGCAGCTATCGGTATGTTGTAGAAGTGTAAATTTGGGTGTCATAACCTCACATGTCTGAAGCAGGTTTCAATTGCAGTTTGTTGTGATTATTATGGCCTTCAAATGTGGAACATCTGTAATTTGGGAATGGAAAACCAGCTGGTAGTGTTAGTATAGAAACATTACTGAAATATTCAATCATATTGGGCCGGTATATTTCCTTTCTAAATACTTCAACCAAGTAATCGATTCCAGGCTGTCTGTATTTGCAGGCTGAAAACACCTTATTTTGGCAACCTTGGCATCATAAAGTCATAAAGTCATAAAGTATTCAGGCTTAATAAGAGCCACAGGGGTCCATCTGGGTTAAGCCTGTCTAGAAAAGGTACTAGAAATGTACATACTCTCACCCCAATCAATCCCTTATCCCAAGTTCCTAGGAAGCTATATATCCCAGCCTATCTAGCACCACTCACTTACTACCGCATAGCACCCTCAACAATCACAAGCTCCTTCCATCATACCCATCGTGCCACCATAGACAATCTCATCAGTATCACATCCCGAAGGAAGGTGCTGAATCCACTGCCAGGTACACCCTATATAAAGTTATAAAGCGTTTATACTTAATAAGAGACTCACTTGCTATTGCAGAACACTCAACAATTTCAAACTCCTCCCAACTCCCAACTCCTCCCTGTCGATCAACCCTCCCTGGAATACAGAAAAACAAGCCCCCTATTCGTATAATGATTGTCTGTGCCGTTTTTAAAGATGTTCAGTGTGTTGCTACTGACAATGGATCCTGGCAGCTGGTTCCAGTTTTCTACTACCCTGTTGGTGAAGAAAGACTGTCTTAACCTTGTCCTGCTGTGATTAACTTTAATTTTGAATTGATGACCTCTAATTGCATCATTTCTGTTAAATTCAAACATTTCCCTGAGATATCCCTGTTCCTGACCATGAACAAATTTAAAAACCTCGATAAGATCTCCTCTCAGCCTTCTATATCTAACTGAAAACATATTCAATTTCTTCAATCTTTCCTCATATGCCAGGTTGCCTATACCATTAACCATTTTTGTTGCCCTCTTTTGTACTCTCTCTAAAAGCCAACAATCTTTCTCATAACTAGGGGACCAAGCTTGGACACAGTATTCCAAATGTGGCCTGACATATGCACAGTAAAGCTTCCTGATGACCTCCTCACTTTTGTATGACACATTCCTCTGTATTGCCCCAAGCATTCTTAGTGCCTTCTTCCTGGCTTCTTTGGTCTATTCTGATGCCCCCAATTTTGTGTTCAAAATAACACCTAAGTCCTTCTCCTGCTGAGTCACATATAGAACTGGGCCACCCATCAAGTATGGAGCCTTCATATGCTGCCTACCTACATACATGACTTTGCACTTATCAAAATTAAACTTCATTTGCCATTTTTCGGACCACTTCACTAGCTCGTCTAAGTCTTTCTGCAGCAAAACCTGCTTATTGTGCCCTGTTTTTGCCCTAAAGATCTTCAAATCATCCGCAAATTTCAAAACCTTACTGCTTAGGCCACATTCAATGCTATTCACATATATAATGAACAATAGTGGCCCCAGTATCGACCCCTGGGGGACTCCACTAGGAACATTTTGCCATGATGACTTTGTACCATTTAGCATCACTCTCTGCTGTCTATCTGAAAGCCACAACTCTATCCATTTTAGGATGCTACCTGCAATACCATGGACCTGAAGCTGCATCATTAACCGTTTATGGGGTACCTTGTCAAAGGAATTACTAAAGTCAAGATATGCTACATCAACCTGATTTCCCTGATCAAATTGTTCTGTAGCAAAATTCAAAAAGTCCAAGAGATTTGTGAGACACGATCGCCCTATTCTAAACCCATGTTGAGTATCTTGAATCAATCTGTTTCCTTCCAGAAAACTAACTATTCTATCCTTGATAATTGATTCGAGTACCTTGCAGACTAGGGATGTGAGTCTTACTGGCTTACTTCAACTTTCCCTCTTTCTCCTTTCTTGAAAATAGGAACTACATTTGCCCGTTTCCAATCTGTTGGAATTTCATTTTGTGAAACTGATCTACAAAATATTATACTAAGTGGAATTGCCACTTCCTTTTCAGCTTCCCGCAATACCCTAGCATAAATTCCATCAGGTCCTGCTGCCTTGTTTGTCTTTATTTTTCTGATATAATTGAAAACAATATCACTATCAATGAAATCAACATCGTGTATCTGATCACCTGTCACTGAACTGTGGTTCACGGTTGGCAGATTAGTCATATGGCCTCAATCTGAGTTTCTCTAGATGTCATTTAGCAGAGATGTGAGACTGCCAAAATATTAGAAGTTCGGAGTCTAAGCAATGCGTAATGTTTGTTTCATACATCACGATGATAGGTCATTCAGTGTTTCCGAGAATTACAAAATATTTTCCTAGAAAGCAAAATATTTCCGAGACCACAAAATAAAGTGGAGGAAATCTGAGTTTTTGTTGAGTGGGTGAAGGGTGGGAGGGGGTGGGCGCTGATCAGAGAGCATGTAGTTCCCCACTCGCGAAGAACCAGAACCACTCCTGCTATTTAGTGTAAAATATAAACTTAAGTCACTCCAACAAACGATTGGATGTGAGTTTCCGGAAATCACGTCCCAGTTTCCTGCGCACAGGGGCTGGTATAGCAGCACATGCCTGAGCAGTGGCGCCCCCAGGATTTTCTTCAGGGGGACCGAGAAAAGAATGTGAGGGAACAGAGAACACATTCCGTGGCGGCCCCTTGGTTGCGCCTGTGTGCCTTAGTGTTTTCTAGGTTGTGTTTTTTTCTGTTATATTACCTGCTCCAGAAACATACTTCTAAAAATGTTGAAAAATGCTCCCTCGTCCCTGAAAAAAAAATTTATATATTCGTAGCGACAGGCGTTTTGTACTAGATGCACACCAACCCCACTACCATGTTGATGTGATCAAAATCGATTCAAGCCATTACGCTCTCCATCGGGTTTGAACTGAGTTCACCCAAAATTGGCAAATTTACACTAACCTAACCTAGCCTACCCTAGCCTAGCTTAGCCTAACCTAACCTAACCTAAACTGACCTAACTAAACCTAGCCAAACCTAAGCCGATTCGGCGCAACCCGTTCTCCCATCACATCGGTGTCACTCACGTGCAGCACATTGACTCGATCGCACCGAAATTGTGCCCAATGGTTAGCCAACACTGTGGGCTTTCACGTATGTGACACATCCCTCATTCCCTGCGATGTGAGCCGAGCCGGGCGCCAATATGAAGGCGGTCGCGTTTTCCGTCGGGATAAATCGCAGCCCCATGTTAAACAGGAGTCGAGATGTTGCTCGAATATGAGCGCATGGCACGCGCCACGCTTCGCCCATCCCTACAAATTGTACATTGCCGGATAGTCCATGTGACGGGTTATCAGTCCACTAAATTGGATAGCTATAGTGTGCGGCGCTCTCGGCTTGGAGGTGCCCAACTCCAAACAGATGCACGCACCTGGCGGTCGCACGTTACCGCGCACGCGACCGCCGACCACAAAAGCACGCACTTTCCTATGGGGCGCGTGTTTCCACAAAGTTTCACATTCGTGCGACCTGTGATATATGCTGTGGCCCTGGCTAACTGATCTCGACATGACCCCAGTTGACGGCACGTGGCACGTGCCCACGTGACACGCGCAACACGAAACCACCGCCATAGTCTGTCCCTCGTACCGGCGCATCACGTGTGAAAATTTGAGCGAAAATCCACTCGGCCGTTTACGCACAGTATGCGTTAAAGCGGCACATACCGACAGACACACACACAGACAAACATTTCGCGACAACTTTAGAAAACCGCCCGCCATGTATTAAATCTCCGATAGAGATTTATCGTGACTTACGTCACTCTAAATCTAAATCTACGATTTTGAACTAGATGCACTACAAATCCCTTTCCCCGCCTCCCCATAATGTTGGTGTGTTCAAAATCGATCCAGGCCTCTATGCTCCCGATCGGATTTGAACTGAGTTAACCCAAAATTGGATGATCTATACTAACCTAGCCTAACCAATCCTAGGTAAGCCCAACTTAACCTAGCCTAACCTATCATAGCATAACCCAACCTAACCAAACCTAACCTAACCTAACCAAACCTAACCAAACCTAACCAAACCTAACCAAACCTAACCTAACCTAACCAAACCTAACCAAACCTAACCAAACCTAACCAAACCTAACCAAACCTAACCAAACCTAACCCAACTTAACCAAACCTAACCAAACCTAACAAACCTAACCTAACCTAGCCTAACCTTCCTCAACCTAACTTGACCTGACCTGATCTGACCCAAGGAGACTTTATTTAATCTGACCTATCCTGCCCTTTCTCAGCATATTTTCCATACGCGCATTAACATAGCTGCAATTTTCCTGTATGAACCACAAGTTACATTCACGTATAAAATCTTTAATACAACGAAGAATGGCTCTTAGATGCTCCTGGGTTTTAGACATTGCGTGTAAAGAAAGCATACGACCTTCAATATACCAGGAGGTGCTGAGTTGACATTAAAAGTAACGTTAAGGATTATACTTTATTACTCAACGTTTCGGCCAGGGGCCATCGTCAGGAGTGATATAAAAATGTCTGACTTGACATTTTTATATCACTCCTGACGATGGCCCTGGCCGAAACGTTGAGTAATAAAGTATAATCCTTAACGTTACTTTTAATGTCAACTCAGCACCTCCTGGTATATTGAAGGTCGTATGCTTTCTTAAACGCAATATAAAATCTTTCCCACGATAGTTTGGCTAGTGTGACAGCACGTGCGACCGTAAAATTTGCACCCGATGAAGTTGGCTCCAGCAAACCCATCGATCCATCGATGCAATAAGCTGGCTGAGAAGGTCGAACATGATGTTTGGTGGTGTTTCAGGGCAGCCTTGATTATAGGAAAAGTAGTTTCGATGGGGAAAATCTAAAGGTATCGTGGGAATCACAGCAGTTGGGACCAGGCGTGCATACCACTTTTATACAAAATAATGCATGACAGAGACTCTGATAGGGTGCGAAGCAGGGCCTGTATTAATTAGCTAAACTCACCTAGCTTAACATAACCCAATGTAACGTGACCTAACCTAACACAATCTAACCCAACATGACATGACC
Organism: Ashinkailepas kermadecensis; assembly: GCA_034440615.1. Classification (NCBI taxonomy): domain Eukaryota; kingdom Metazoa; phylum Arthropoda; class Thecostraca; family Neolepadidae; genus Ashinkailepas; species Ashinkailepas kermadecensis. Next base: position 73,418 of record JAOTOM010002801.1, on the reverse strand, counting down.
TAACCCTTAGCAATCCACATTTGGTCTGACCTCTGCCCTTTCCTACCTTCATTTCCATACTCCCTATAGCACAGCTGCAATTCCCGGTATGCAGCGTAAGTTACATTCCCCCAGCAAATCCTTCTCACGGTAGCTTGGCTGGCGTGGCAGTACGAGCGACTGCTCGTTAAAGTATTCATAGATTACGCATATACCGCATAGGATACCCCCCCCAGCTGATCTGAACCGAGATAACATGAAATCAACTAATCTGCATCAACCTAGCCTAACCCAACCCAACCCAACCCAACCCACCACAACCCAACCTAACCAAATGTCACCACACCTAGCCTAGCCTATCATGACCTGATCCGACATGACCTGACCCAAGCAGACGTCATTTGATCTGATTTGCCTTGCCCTTTTCCAATTTCCTTTCCTTATTCCTTATAACACAGCTGTATATCTCTGCATACACCATAAGATATATTCATCGATATAGAATCCTTCTCACGGTAGCTTGGCTGGTGTGGAAGCACGTGCGACCTGCATAATTTTCGACCGATGAAGTTGGTTCCAGGAAACCCACCGATCCATCGATACAATGAGCCAGCTGAGAAGGCCGAAAATGACGTTTGGTAATGCTTCAGGGCAGTCTTCATTGTAGGAAAAGTATTTTCGATGGGGAAAATATAAAGGTATCGTGGGAATCACAACAGTTGGGGCTATGCGTGCACACCACTTTTCATCCAAAATGAGTCCTGGCAGGGGCTTGGTAGGGTGGGAAGCAGAACCTGTTTTGCGGGTCACGACGCTTGTCACTCTCGTCGCGATGGCTGACACCTGGCACATGGTAGGTGTAGATAGTGAATGGGACAACTGTAGCCGGTACATGGGCCTGGGTAATGCAAGTAACGCCATGTATTAAATCTCCGATAGAGATTTATCGTGACTGAGTCACTCTAAATCTAAATCTACGATTTTGAACTAGATGCACACCAACCCCACTACCATGTTGGTGTGTTCAAAATCGTAAAAGTACCTCAATGCATAGCTAACGCATACACAGTGGAGATTACACCCACCCCCATGTCCCCTACCCGAGCAGATTTTAATGGAGGTAGCCCAAAAATTAGTACCATACACTAACCTAACCCACCCTAACCTAGCCTAACCTAACCTAACCTGACCAAACGTATCCTAGCCTATCATAACCCGACCTAGCCAAACGTAATCTGACCTAACATAACTTAACCTGACATAACGTAACCAAACCTAACCTAGCCTCTCCTTAACCTAACATGACCTGACCTAAGCAAGCATCATTTGATCTGACCTTCCCTGCTCTTGCCTACCTTCATTTCCATACTTTCTGCAGCACAGCTGCAATTCCCGGTATGCAGAGTAAGTTGCATTCACCTAGCCAATTCTTCTCACGGTAGCTTGGCTGGCGTGGCAGCACGAGCGATTGATTGTAAAAGCATGCATAGCTTATGCATAGATCGTGTAGGATACCCCACCCCAAGTTGATCAGAACCGAAGTAACTCGAAATTAACTAATCCGCATTAACCTAGCCTAACCCAACCCAACCTAACCTAACCCAATACAACTAAACCTAACCTAACCTAACAGGACCTGACCTGACATGACCTGACTTATTCAGACTTCATTTGATCTGATTTGCCCTGCCCCTTTTCAATTTCACTTCTATATTCCTTAGAACACAGCTGTATATCTCGCCATACACCAGAAGATATATTCATCGATTTAGAATCCATCCCATGGTGGCTTGGATGGCGTGGTAGCACCTGCCACCTGTATAATTTTCAACCGATGAAGTTGGCTACAGCAAACCCACCGATCGATCGATGCAATGAGCCGGTTGAGAAGCCCGAAAATGATGTTTGGTAATGCTACAGGGCAGTCTTGATTGTAGGAAAAGTATTTGATATGGATAAAATATATAGGTACCGTGGGAATCACAGCAGTTGGAGCTATGCATGCATACCACTTTTTATCCAAAATGGGGCCTGGCAGAGACGCTGATGGGGTGGGAAGCAGAGTCCGTTTTACGGTTCAGAACACCTACAACTCCCGTCGCGATGACTGACCCCTGGTATGTGGCAGGTGCCCATAGTCAACGGGGAAAGTGTAGCCGGTACATGGAACCGGGTAATCCAGGCAACGGCGTACCATCACTTTTATCAGTTTTCCAGCACCAGACCCAATCGTGAAAAACGATGAAAATGGACACTTTTTCTTTACACCCCTGCCGCACGTGCCACGTGCGGCAAAAATGTTTACACTATTGAACTTGGAGATTGTCTTGGCTACACCGTGGTATCGGTTTGGTGTCGATCGGTTCATTGGTTTGCGAGCTATGCCGGTTGAAACCGAGCCGATTCGGCGCACGAAAATTGATCATATTGCGATCTAAAAATACACGCTTTGCATGTTAAACCAATTGGCGACTGAGGATTTCGGCGCAACCCGTTATCCCATCATATCGGTGTCGCTCACGTGCAGCACATTGACTCGATCGCACCGAAGTTGTGCCCAAGGGGTAGCCAACACTGTGGGCTTTCATGTAGTGTGACACATCCCTCGTTCACCACGATGTGGGCCGAGCCGGACGCCAATATGTGGCGGTCGGGATTTTCGTCTGAAAGAGACCCCGCCCCATGTTAAACAGGAGTGGAGGCGTCGCTCGAATCGGAAGCGCATAGCACTCGCTACGCTTCGCCCACCCCTACAAATTGTACATGTTTGCACAAAGTTTCCTACTCGTGCGACCTGTGGTATATGTTGTGGCCCTGGCTAACTGATCTCGACATGACCCCAGTTGACGGCACGTGGCACGTGCGCACGTGACACGTGCAACCAGAAACCAGTGCCCGATAATCTGTCCCCGTACCGGCGAATCACGTGTGAAAATTTGAGCGAAATCTGCCCGGCCGTTTAGGCACAGCATGCGTCGAAGCGGCATATACACACACACACAGACACCCAGACAAACATTTCGCGACAACTTTGGAAAACCGACTGCCATGTATTAAATCTCCGATAGAGATTTATCGTGACTTACGTCACTCTAAATCTAAATGTACGATTTTGAAATAGTCAGTACATGGGTAGACGGGTGTTGATTTATTAAAATTATTGGGGGAGGGGTAATATGCATGAAGGCAATGGACAGGCCCAATGGATGGAGGCACGCTCCATAGGGTCCCATGTTACAAGTGAAAATGATTGGGGGAAGCCAACAAGGAGGGATCACTTGTGATTCAAAAGCATATAAAACAACACCTCGGCGTTGGTACATGTGCATTGCTCCCCATATCTAGTCTACAATTTGTGTACCCTTATTTTTTAGATAAATTGCTACACCAATGGAACACAAGAAAATATACAGCTCGAAGTGTTCTCCATCTGGAAGAAAACTTGGAGCACCACTTTTTGATGAGCGAATTACCTGATGACTTTCATGCTTAAGTTTTTTTTCTCGCGAAAACGGAATTTTAGCTGTTGCGATTTGTCATATTCGGACCTGTTTTCTACAAGAAGAAAGAACAGCGCCAGAGGAGGGTTCTCCGAGCGCCCTGCGTCGTCGCTCTCCTCGGCCGATCCGAGTTGGCGCCGTCGCCACCAGGGCGGCGCTGCCGCCATCGCCGGAGGCGGCGCTGAGGTGTTTGGCATGCTAATCGCCCACCTGACATCCGGTGCGAGGAGAGGAGATCGGGAGAGGGCGTCCGACAGAGCGGCGGGGCATGAACCGGCCGGCGGCGACGCCAGGCCGATGCCTTCTGTGACGTCACTGCTGCCTGGGTGCCGGCCGGGCCACGGGCCGGCGAGCCGGCGCACGTCCTGCGCGGCAGCTGGCTACTGGCTGGCTGGTCTGGGGGTTGCCGGTCCACCCCAAACCTGCACTTGTGACATGTCTGCGTGGCGCTTATTTATGGCTTGTTGCTCGGTTGTGTGCTCCGTGGTGCTGGCAACTGGCAATGCGAATACAGGTGTCTGGCCGACATCGTGCCGATAGTGGCAGTGGATGTAGTGGCAGGTGCCGATAGTGACAGTGGATGTAGTGGTAGGTGCCAATAGTGGCAGTGGATGTAGTGGTAGGTGCCAGAGTCCGCCATACACTTCATGGCATTTCCTAAACAGAAGATAATGGCGCCAACAACGGTCCAATAATATGGGCATTGATGTCACAGTCAGTATTTGACCCACACCATTATCGTTGCCTTACTACTTGTTTCAGAAAATCGTGAAAGAGCAGAAATTAAGCACATCTGTCGGTGCATTTACCACTTATGACCCTCTCCGGTTAAAAGCGGGAATCCTGTTCGGAGACGTTCCAAGAGAAGTTGATGGGGCATCTAATTCTGAATAACTTATTTAAAGTATTAAACTATAGCTCGAGATGCTTCGGTGTATTTCACACCTTTTCCACTCGCATATTTGTAGTACATTCGCCAACAACCAACACAGCATATCCGAAAGAGAACAATAAAATTATTATGCTCCTATGCACAGCGATATATAAAATACTGCACGAGACGAATGTAGGAGCATGGCGACGAACACCCAGCTACGAAATTTGCCTCATAAATGCAATCTCCTTCAAAGGCCTCAACCTATCTGGACCACCAAGGAAATGAAGGGTTGCTCTGGTAAGGGTGAGAAAACGAATCGCCGGGACGAGTGTAGACTCCACAAAGACAAAGACAGCAATAAAAAAAATGCTACATTGTTCTCATGGGTGGAGACGTGGGTGTGGCTTAAAAAGAAGAAACATAAAAATACGTTCGTATTCCGAAAACAGTAAAATGTTCTGCTGTTGTATGTGGTTAATTCACATTGCACCGTACACCACATTGCACCACCTTGCACAACATTGCACTACAGCGCATAGTTTCTTAGGAGCTGCGACGGTAAGTCGCTATGTCTGCATAACATTTGGCCTAGCGACGACACTTGTTTACCTTTACGTATACATTGTATTGAGACGGTGAGGTAAACGGTCAAAATGACCGGCTTTGATTGACAGGGTGGCCGGTCTGTGCGCATCAAGTGTCGCCGCTGATGGCACGCTGACTGCAGCGTGCCATCAGCGGCTGCGGCAGAGTCGGGTCAGTCTGGTTCGCAGATGACAAGGGCACGGCGGTAACGGTTAGTGCCATTCAGTACCAACACAACTTCGGGAAGTTCTGCCGGACCCTGAAGAGTAGGAGTAGCAGTACTAAGATGTAACTGGGAAACGAATGGTTCCAGCAAGGTGGGGCCAGAACTCACAGCGCTACTACGAAGAGGGGTTGGGTGAGAGATCGCTTCCGATCGCGTGTCATTTCCACAGAAGTACACAGTATGCATGGCCTGCACACTCACCAGACATAGGTCCTATATACATTTTGCTTATGGAATCATATCAAGTATCTGATATGCAGGACAAACTACAGCGCCATCGACACCAGCTGGCGCGGATATCACATCTGCGGTGCGATTGGTATGCACTGGGAGGAGGCGTTCATATTTTCCAAAGTTCACAATTTCCAAATTGGAAGTTAATTTCCATAGCTTGGAAGCTAGCTGCCAAATTGGAAGTTAACTCCCAAAAATTGGAAGTTAACTTCCGAAAGTCGAAAGGCTAGGCTAGAATAGGTTAGGTTAGGATAGGTCGGGTTAGGTTGGTATTGCGAATGAAGAGAGATGAGTCGGATGAATGTAGCTTCTATTCACTAGGTTCACAAACTGCACAGACGGCAACGCCAAAACTGAGCTCCCATCGGCATCACGTCTGACAACAAAGAGAGCTCCCACCGGCCATACCCTCTGCGACGCAGAAAGCTGCCCGCTCCACAGCGCTGCCAACGGGTGGATGGTTTTCTGCATTGCACACACACACGCATGAAAATACCCTGTGCACCAAACTAGAGTTGAGGTTTCGAACGGAGGCATCTAGCGGAGGTTTGCTAACTATTGGTCTCAAGTCTAGAGTTCAGGTGCGCCAACCATGCAGATCTCATAGATTATCCATAGCAAACGCAGTCTGCAACAGTTGGGTTAGGATGGGATTGGTTTGGTTCCTAGCCAGGCTACTTTGGAATTTAATTTCAATTTTTTGGAAGTTACCTTCCAATTTGGAAGGTAACTTCCGAGTTTTGGAACTTAACTTCCAGTTTGAAAGCCAACTTCCAATTTGGAAATCATGAACCTTGTAAAATATGACTTTTATGAAATATGAACACCTCCTATTCGTGCTGTTTTCGGAGTTCACGTTGGGACGTTGGAAGTTGTGAACCTTGGAAGATATGATACTCCGCCGGACATGTAACCACCAGATGTTCTAAAGTAAAATGACGCCGTTACATGGAGATAAGCTAATACACTATCGGCAATCATAAAATATTCAACCCTTGTTAAGGAAGCTACAAGAGCTGCATTGGAGAGCTGCAAATATGTAAGTTGAAAAACACATGTTCATCATCTGGCGTTTATTTCGTTGTTCTATCCCATCGCTGTTCTATTGTGCACTGCTTGCAATGTGTAACAATGTACAATATGCAGGGAGTTCCCAAAATGTGAACAAAACCACAGGAAGCTGTTCATGTTTTCGGGGACACGCTATGTGTACCGTGACAAAAACGCGTGTCTTCGAACTACGATAGGGATTCGACTGTGCGTCCATGTAAGTGATGCCTGCAGGTAGAATGAAAGCAAAATTGTACTTCTTGTTGTGAGACCAGGAAGGTTGAACATGTTCAGATGTTTCGATTACCAGACCGCCAGAAGTTCCGAAGTAAAATTACGTCGTCACATGTAGATAATCCTACGGATGGCCTATCGGAAATGGATGACCCTAAACTTTGTGAAGTTTATTAAGGCAAACTATTAGACTTACATCAAGCAGTTTTAAATATTCTTTGGTTTAGCAAACGCTTTTATATCACCCGTATTTATTTCATTGTTCGATCCCAGTAGTTGTCCAATGGGAGAAAACTTACTCGAAATCCGTCGGTTCCAAAACTCGCAAAATCATAGAAAGTCATGAAGAACGAATACCTATGTGGGACGTTCAAAAACAAAATGTTTTTTATATGGCAGCCAAATCATGGCCGTTTCTATTTCTGCCGTCAAATTTATTAATTTCAGTGTGCTTTGGTTCACAGAAAGTCATGAGGTAACGAAGTCATGAGTTTACAAGGTCAAATGTGGGAAATACTGATGTTTTATCACGGATATGATTTCTTTAATCATTTTCATTCTCAGAGATGGATAATATATCACACTTCATCCTCATTATCGATGAGATATCTATCGCCAAAGATACCCTTGTTGTATGCCCTCGAAATACTGCCGGATGCTGTAACTCCAAAACCGTTAGTTGGATCGGGCTAAAACTTGTTCAGGCGTGTTCAGAGCATAAGACCACCCTGTACACAAATTTTGGTCCAAATACAAATTTAGTGGGTGTAAAATTTGAAAATATTTCTTCGATCTGTCGTGCAACGCAGCAGTTGTGACATGAATTTCGGGTGACAAAATTGATGTCATTTTATCGGAATGGAAGTCCGATGCGACAACAACTGTTCTAGAAACACTTAGGTGAAATATCTCCCTTATCCGAGACACATCACCCAGCCTGCATGCAGCTTACGGTTCAGCAGAAGCACACCACCACCGAAATGTGTTTGAAGGTATGGCCACTCAAAGTTTGGATGTTCTTTTTAGGTCATCCGGTATGCACACACACACACACACACACACACACACACACACACACACACACACACACACACACACACACACACACACACACACACGCACACGCACGCACGCACACGCACGCACGCACGCACGCACGCACGCACGCACGCACGCACGCACGCACGCACGCACGCACGCACGCACGCACGCACACACACACACACACACACACACACACACACACACACACACACACACACACACACACACACAAGCACACACACACACAAGAGATACATATATATATATATATATATATATATATATATATATATATATATATATATATATATATATAATTGTGCAAGAACACACAAGCAAGCAACCACGCACAAACTCGTGGTATTAGTACTTGGTACTCGTGGCAGCCACGCAAATCTTACAGACGCATTGGAGGCATGCATAGCATACAAACCACTTGCATATGCTGTTTTCACTTTTAACCAGAGGAGCCTGTTTTAGCAGATTCCAGCGAAGATCAACCGGTCCGCCGTCCTCTTCGTTATGAATGATCGTAGTGTCCACGGTCGGCTGACGTTTCCAACTGGTTCCGATCGCGAAAACTGGCGGCGGATAGTGCAAGCCAACCGGCCAAACAAGTCCACTCAAGGAGAACACCTTCGGATGTCTTCAGTGGCCGTGCAGTGGACATTGGCGGGGACGCGACAGCGGGGAGGGGAGCAGAAGCAGGGACGTCGTCAAGGCGTCGGATGGGGGACGCATCTTCCGAACCTCTCGGAATGCAACATTATGCATATGGCGTTGCATGGAAAAAATTCATCTGAAAAGCTATCTATTTCCCTATCAAAAATCCGTAGCGACGTCCATGTGCAGAATGGACAGATGCATTGCCTTTTCGATTGGTGGAGGAGTACCGTCTGCAGCCAGTTTTGTATGCCTTTACTAGTAAACATACTTTAGCCTAGTTGGGTAAAATTTTGATTTTAAGGAACACGCCCCCCCCCCCTCCACCCTACACGTCCGACATCTACCCTTCTCATGCTTAGTACAATTTGCGTAGGCGGTATCTGGACATGACCACCACCACTCCTCTTTTTTCCATTACTACTACATCAATAATCGTTTCAAGGTAGCTTGCATTTTTAATTGGCAATGTATGTGGAAAATGAACAAGGTGAGTTGTCACTAGTATCTTCCCAGCGATGTTGCATCGTTCGGTTAAATAATTGGAAACCATTTACAGAGAATGGAGCACATGTGATTTACGAGTTGTATTTCGGTCTCACATTCGCCGAGTACGTCGAACTATGAAAGGCGACCCCCACCTGCCAGTCTAACTTCTCCAATCAAAATTTAATTTCGCGAATAACAGCAGAATGTATTCACCATTAAACTGGCCAATTCCAAATCGCTTAGCTCAAAGCCTGTTAAGGAAGACGGGTAAAGCTTTCAGGTGTTGGCTTAGGAAGCCAATGTTCGCTATTGTTATCCATCCAGCACTGAGCATGTGATGGTGGTGCTGCTGTGTGATATTAACCCCACTAGTGATGAGTGATAGTGAGCTTGACTGTCCTGCCTGATGATGAATGGCAAGTGATGAATATCCAGGGGTGACACTTCGGCAAAATTAGTCGGGGCCTAAGTCGCTTCTAGCTCAATTTGATCTAGTGTACTCTCATAGACATAATGACTGGGGATGAAATCATTGCAATGTTTTCATCCTTAACTATGGCTTCGTCCTCCTCCAATGCATAGTTAGGAGGACGGATCTCGAGTCCCCGAATATGTAAGAAGCGCCACACTGGTGATCATGATTATCATAATAATGTCAACCCCGAAATCTGGTGAATCGTCTCTGTAATGTCAGCATTTCAGTGAATAGCTTACATCATGCATGATTAGGTGAGGTGAAGGCGGGTCAAATTTGTCAAAACAACGGTTTTGTATGCTGATATTACCTCTGGGTGGCATACGCATATAACGTTTTCACCACCTTAGATGGAGCTTCCTATCGCTTTCAAGGCTATGCGCTATTTATGGCTAATTATTAATTAAGCCCGTGTGCGACACTTCGTCAGGCGTCATGAGCGGCCATAATACCGGTGGCGCCGCTCTGGTGGTGGGTTTGTGAAGGAACACCACCAGAGTGGGCTTGCTCTGATTAATGCTATATTCTGGTTTCTAGAGAAGGTGCAAGTGGTTTCCAATGGTCAAAGTTGAAGAACATTGAAACAAGCTCTCTTATCATGTGTAGTTCGTTTTATTATCAAATCATTTCACCCTGTCACTTTGTCCTTAAAGTGAAATAGAAGCAATTGGCCACTCAACATCTTGTGATAAAAACGCGTCATACATCTTCTGTGTGATGTGCTGACAATTTCCAATGTTCTTAACTAAGCGAAAATCGAATGCACTACATGTTTATATCATCTTGAATAACTTCTATGAAAGTTTAACCCTGTCACTTTTGCACTCAATTCCAGAATTTGTGTCCCAAATTATCACGTTGTATTCCTTTTAATTGTATATCAGATGCTCTACATTAGCGAATTAATTTCCAATGGTCTCAAATAAACCGACATAAAATTAGCTGCCTTCCGATGCCATACTCGACTACTTTTACAGATATTTAACCTTGTCATTTTTGCTCTCAACTCCAGGATTTATGTCTGGAATTATCACATTGTATTCCTTTTATTTGTATATCAGATGTTCTACATTAGCGAATTAATTTCCAATGGTCTCAAATAAACCGGCATAAAATCAGCAGCCTTCTGATGCCACACTTGACTACTTTTATCGATATCTAACGCTGTCATTTTTTACCTTTTGACATGAAGCTTTCCGGCATTATTGATGTTCTGTCATGGCTCGATGCACGTCAAGTGCCGACGGTTGCTGCCCAGAGTATTCGTAAGGCCGCCGAGCGGTGGCGTCACAAAAAGTAAAGTTCCACCCTTCAACAATACTAAGCAACATCGGCTCTGCCGCGCCAAAATGGTGTAGGAGAAATTCACGGTTGTAGATGCATTATTTCCATTCAACGCCCATAAACGTAATGTTCTTAAACTATATCGAGAAAGCCTGTCGGCCTCAACTGCAATGGTGGTGGAATTCATGCCATGCATATCGCCTATCGTTTCAAATCTGAAAATCTTCCTGTAACTTTGGCGTTGCGACCCATTAATATTCAGGGAATCGTCCGCGCCCCAACATATTATGAATGGCGGCCGGCGGTTGGGGACGGGCCTGGGGCCGCCGGCGGCCGGCCGTCTATGGTGGAAAATAGTTCCAGAAGGCAATACGCAAAGTAACAATATGCGCAATATATCACTATAAGTGGCAATGAAATTGACGTCTGAAGGCAAGCTAACTTTCATAAATGCACTTCGCATAATATTTTATGGAGACAGTCTCATAAATTGAAACTATATTCTTTGCGCACACACTAGTGAGCATCCGGGTGCGCTTATCGCGGGCGCATGTTTCAGAGTTCTTGAAAGGCATCAGAAACCTACCTGTTTTCTTTCTTTACTCTGATGTCCGCATTAACATTGCGTCGCACGCCTAACGTTACCACCTTCGCCGGTGGAGAGGGGAAGGGGAAGGTGCGACCCCCTGGCGTTTCCAAACGAAACGTGCGAGAGAGACGAAACAAAAACGAATGTGTAGAGTGGGACAAATCTCGCGATGGGCACCCGATTTTTGCATTGGATGTGATAGGTGACTCTCCATACCAGGTTGAATGTCACATTTCGCAAAAATCGAAACATTTCACAAATTGACCTTTGAACACTTCCTAAATTACAACATATATGCCCCTTTAGTGAATATCAGGGTGTTGGTCGGTGCTTCACGGATGCACTGACATGTCTGAAGTTCCATTTAAGGCCTAAGTGATTGGTCAGTTACGGCCAAGAGCCGACTCCACAATTGAAAAGTTCGTAGAATGCTGGTTAAACCACTGCTCCCACCCTCCCCAGGATAACAATGGACGGCAAACCGGATTCAGCATTTACGATAATCCTAGATATTTTGTCAAGCTAAGAGGTCATCAAGGGTCAACTTCAGTCAATGACTTTGGATGACATTGAATAGAGCAGAGACAATGCCGGAATATGAATCCAACCATCAATTAGCATAAACCCCACAAAATGTGTCGTTTTAGGTCACAATGTCATGTCAAGATGCGATAATCCGCGATTTCGTTCTAAAATGGTTGGAGGTGTTCTGCTTTAGAACGTCATAGGTCCGTGACCTGACATGGCCCAACACACATTAGTTACTAAAAGTACAAGAAAGGACGCCCCAGAGGGTATGGCGAATTTCACTGGGTTTCGTTGAGCGGTTCTGAAGCTATCCACAAAAACGTTGGGGACAAGGGGGAGGGTGCATCAACTCCCTTCACTGTGGAGGGATAAGCTGCATTCTCTTTCCTTTCAACTCTTCCCAATGATCGATTTATCCCATACGTAGTCATTCACGTACAGACGAACGTAAACTTGGGGAGAACTAGAAGTTGCTCAACAAGGGAACTCATGGTTCTAATGATCACTTCTGGGCATATTCAAAGATCGCTCATTATTTAAATCCCCTCCCAGCCCTTCCCCCTCCCCTTCCCCCCCTCCTACTCCCCCAAATAAAAAATAAGTGAGCTCAATAGAAAATGTAAATACATCGGTTAAAATCTAGAGTCACCGACCATCCTCACTACTCCTCTCCGACTAAAAATGAATAGATCTAGCGGAACAAGCCACAGAACAGGTACATCATCAGAAATCAACCCAAGTCAAGATTGCATTGAAGTACATGGAGAAGTGTTACAAGATCCTCCCTCACTGGGAGTGAGTGCCCAGGTAGATAATAATCGACGCTGAAAAGTATTTCCACATTTCAAACTCATCCGTGTATGCGAACGTTTGCAGTATAGTGGCATTCCATGATGTAATATAGGCCACATCTCTCTCCCAAAGTTGGCCTAACACGATGTTGAGTGCCACAACACATGGCCGTTTACTGGGAGGAACCATGAGGGGTGCTTTGAGGAATTTATTCAATAGGTCTCTCCTTGATAGATAATGCTGAAGGGTTCAGCCAGTGGGGCTGCGGAGGGTAGGGCTGTAGACTGAGCGGCATTTATCGCGTGGGTGTGCAGCTACCACGGCTTGTTGATAGTTCGCCTGCTGCTGTCGCTAATGGTTGCCTGTCGCTATAGTTCGCCTGCTGCTGTCGCTAATGGTTGCCTGTCGCTATAGTTCGCCTGCTGCTGTCGCTAATGGTTGCCTGTCACTATAGTTCGCCTGCTGCTGTCGCTAATGGTTGCCGTGTAATGAGCGTGCGGGCAGCGCGTGTATTCGTACCATCCGTCTGGAGCGCGTGTATTCGTACCATCCGTCTGGAGCGCGTGTATTCGTACCATCCGTCTGGAGCGCGTGTATTCGTACCATCCGTCTGGAGCGCGTGTATTCGTACCATCTGTCTGGAGCGCGTGTATTCGTACCATCCGTCTGGAGCGCGTGTATTCGTACCATCCGTCTGGAGCGCGTGTATTCGTACCATCCGTCGGGAGCGCGTGTATTCGTACCATCCGTCTGGAGCGCGTGTATTCGTACCATCCGTCTGGAGCGCGTGTACTCGTACCATCCGTCTGGAGTGCGTGCCGTGGCGGTAGTTTCGGTCGCTGATGAGCTTTGCTAGGTCCATATGGAGAATGCTACTCATTCATTGCAAGGTGACACCGTGACGCGATTGTGACGCTATGTTCCAGCGGAGATGCAGGAGTGAAGCTGCAGAGTAATGGAATGCATTTGTTGGTGACGGGCCTCTGTGCTGCCGGGGATTTGACCATGACTTGGTTGGTGATTGCCGAGTGTCTTAGTAATGATTGGTGGGCTACCCATCAAACAGTCAGTCTCCTCCTGCGTAATATGCAGCAAACACCACGCCAATTTTCTGCGAGAATGGACAAGAGGTGCATCTAACACCTGCAAGCTGATCGCAAGCAGGGCAGTCCCGTGTTTACAATCGCCATCTTCAGGAGTAGCGCCGGTAGCGATGGACGGATCCGCCCTATGTTTCCCGACAACCACGCAGGCTTCACCATTCAATCCGGCGGAATGGTGTTGATTCGGCTTTTGCCACGAACTGGCTCGAGACGGACGTGCCACGGGTGCGGCTCAGCATTCCCAGAAGCGTCTGCAGCCCGCAGAATCATCCAGATCACTCGCTTATCTCGGACTGAGGGTAGGGGCTACGGGTCACCAAATGTAGACGTGGCGACAGTTACGGCAGCATGCGAATCTTTGGTAAATATACCGAAGTCACTGCTTCTCATCTGAGCCATATAAACCGTCATAGTTAAGGTAAAATGCAAATCTTAGAAAACTTTACGGAAGTTACCGCTTCTCATCTGTTTGTGAACGTAACGGAGTGGCGGACTGAGCTCATCTGGAAGGTAATCGATAGGGTCGTATCTTGCGAGCGTTCTCAGCACATATTGTGGAAGAATCTTATGACACCATAGTTAAGTTGCTCTATGTGATGTATGACGTCACAGTTCAGTTCACATGAACTGTGAACTGCATGTCAGTTCACTGACGCAGCCGGGATTTTCTTAAGGGGGAGGACCGATCCCCCAAAATGACATAAAATAGGGGGACAAAAATCGTATGAAGCGCTCCGAAAAGCTGTGATCTTGCTTGGTGAACATACCGAAATGTCTTGTTTAATCTATTGTATTTTTGGTTGCTAAAGAAGAGAATGCCGGGCTCCCGAGCCCCCTTGCCTGCGCCTTTGTGTCAGTTGTTGATAAAAGAGAGAAACTCATGCAGAAATTCATCAGCATTGCTAAGTCGTGAAGTGGTGTGGACCTGGATGCCCTTTAAAAATATGGTGGTGTGGAGGACTCCACCACTGGCAAATCCCCCAAACAGCTATCGGGAGAAGGGCACACTCGTTCAGGGAGTTACATTTCTCCGGAGAAGCGCCACTGATTGGGACAATTTCAGACATTTCCAATGGGCGCCAGATCCTCTCAGAGAGGCACATTACTGATGGGGCGCCGCTCTCCGATCAGGGTGAGGGGAGGAGGGGGGGGGGGGCACATGCTCCCAGTTTTCCATCTGGATCCGCCAATGAATTTCATACCACTTCAAAAAGATGGTGCAGTACTTCACACCACTTTCTGTGCCACTATCCTTGCCCTGTACTTCGAGTGTTTTAGTGTGCCATCATGAAGACCCAGGAGATTTCATGGTTTATCAACGTTTTTAGGGATATAATATGGTGAATGCTCGTATCCGAGACTTTAACTCTTCCTACATGTTTGATACGTAGGGCTATAATACAAGAAAGGCTATGTTACGAAGACAGCCAAATGTGTTTATGGGCTGCCAGCAGAACACAGTTGAGGTCGGTCCACAAGTTGCCTGTCGCAGAATGATGCTCGATCCTGCACATGCAGCAGGGGAGTCCAACAGCTTGTATCTTGCCCTCGCTCGTCCAGAGCCCCCAATAGCACAATATGTTGGTAGTTATCAGCGCTAGAGAAGGCCTGGCTCCCTAGATCCATGGCTAAGGCTGAGCGTCAAGGATCTATGAGCAACTACAAAAACATGAAGAAAACAAATTTTAGGAAAAAAATACCCGGTGTGTGGCATGGGTGGCGCGTCTCGCCATCTACAAGGACCCGGTGTATAGCATGGGTGGCACGTCTCGCCATCTGCAAGGACCCGGTGTGTGGCATGGGTGGCACGTCTCGCCATCTGCAAGGACCCGGTGTGTGGCATGGGTGGCACGTCTCGCCATCTGCAAGGACCCGGTGTGTGGCATGGGTGGCACGTCTCGCCATCTACAAGGATCCGAAGTGTGGCATGGGTGGCACGTCTCGCCATCTACAGGGACTCGGTGTATGGCATGGATGGTGCGTCTCGTCATCTACAGGGACTCTGTGTGCATCATGGGTGGCACATCTCGCCATTTACAGGAACCCGATGTGTAGCATGCCGCTACATCACCCTTTCCTTGAACCGGAGAATGTGAGTAGTTCATTGAAGTATTGGGATTGAAGTCGACATCAGTCAAACGCGGAATAACATGGTCACATTTTGTGGACGCAAGCATAGTTTAAAACTCTGTAGCAAAAAGAGTTACTGCGGATGAAAAAGTATGACAGATTGGTCAGATTGAGAATGACCGCACGTGCAGGACAATATACTTGCTTAGAAACAGTTATCTTCACAGCTAGTATAAAGCGGCAGTAGGAGTGCTGGACAAGCGAGGTTAGGGAGCGGGCCATGGGACTCCCAGTGCTGGATGGGCGAGGGAAGGGGACGGGTCATGGGACTCCAGTGCAGGACGAGCGATGGTAGAGAGCGAGCCATAGGGCTCCAGTGCTGGACAAGCAGGAATACTCGTCGGAGTCTGGAGCTGAAGATGAATGCATTCGCTGCCCATCCCCGGCTTAACACCAGGCCAGCAAAGTTGTACGTACTGGCTGACGTTCAATTATTGATCGCAAGATCGTGGATTCGAATCCCACAACCGACGAGATTATCGAGTTCACCGACGACCAATCCGTCTCAGAGATTGGCCACCCTAGGTAGCTTAAGCAGTGGAATGCGTCGTAAACGGACATAATTTTATCTCTACTACACATTATTTTCTACAGCCGACATCATCACATGTTGCAGGCTGACTAAGCCCAACGGAACTACTACATGCTACAGCTTGCAAAACCACTACGGCGACCCCCCGGCCCTCAAATCATGGAACAATGGAGGGGAAACTTTCCGTAATCCCCAAGACAAAACCAAGTGAATTGCACATTTTGTCATTGTTTCTGTGAAATACACCACCCTAGGAAGATCTCTTCCTCTAGGTCTGCACACTGAACACCGCTGCAAGCCCATTTGCCAGTAATACGTGCCGGTAATGATAATGACCGATGATTACCAGCTGAAATCGTGAGGTTCGCCCAGCAATTTGGCGAGCGGGACGCATCCCGTGTGCCGAGCATATCCCCGTGGAAATGACAACCGGAGGGCATTGGCGGAACACCCGTGCACCTCCAGCGCCGCCCTCCGCAACCGCCTCCTGTCACGTGTTCTGCGCTCCCCCAGCGAGAGGTGGTCAGGTGGATACCTGGTGCGCCACAGCAGCCGCCGCCGGGAGAATCTGTGCGCGGCTGCCTGGGGCGGCGGCGGCGATGACTAGACGGCAGGAGGCTGCACCTGCCGCACCTGCGCCGGCGGGCGGCGCTCATCGTGCGGCGCCCGGCAGACCGGAACGCCCCCTGGAAGTGGGGATTCTCACACGCGGCCCGCCGCCGTCGGGTCCGCTGGGAACGACGACGATCGTTGCCGCCTCTTCCCACGGCCGGGTCGACGGTTGGCGGCAGGGTCACGGGGCCGTCCGATTGGCGCGTGAAAAATGACCCGGCGCGACTCGGCTACACGCTAGCTTCCTGTGCGGCAGCGCAGTCCCCGGCCGGCCTGACCTGGCTGCTGACCGGCTCGGTGGGCCCGCCGCGCGGCGGCGCCCGCTCCATCAACAACGGTGAGGCGGCGCATTCACCGAGCCGAGCCGACGCAGCGCCAGTGTCAATGGACCGGGCAGGGATGGCGGCGCAGTCAACGGACCTGGCTACGAGGCCGGCTCGGCCATGGATAGCGGTTAGCGCAGTCGGTGCCAGATGAAAAGCAATTCGCGCTAGCGCTTCAAAGGAAAGAACACTCAGGGGCGGCGTGTATGTGACATCGAGCTACACCCCATCGCATTAGTCAAGCGATGGGATGTAGCTTTCTTGCTTTCCTTGCATTCCCAATTGCGCTAGGTGAAATTGACGGTACACTTCAAGGTACATGTGAAGTGCGCATGCGTCCGAATAACTGTGCGCGATAGACTACGCAAACAAACACTACACTGCACAATACTCATGAGCAGAGGAGGACAAGGACTCGTGTGGGGGACGAGGAAATAAAATTGAGTAAGCTAGTATTCAATTGTGGATGACCTCAAGATATCACGAACCACTAGTGATGTCCCTGGGATAAGCTAGGTTGGGTTGGGCGTTGTGGAGGTCCTCAAGATTGACACGAATTACAAGCAGTGGCGTACCGGAGGGGAGGGGGAAAAGGGGGCGGTTGCCCCCTCTTCCTCCCCTTGAGATGCCCCAAGAATCGCGTCGGAGTTCTGAAAAATTGCACCGAGCCCCGTAAAAATCCCGCTGAGGCCTCCAAAAGTCGCACCGGCTCCTGAAAATCATATTGGGGACCATAAAATATTTTTGGGGTTCCCAAAAATGACGCTGGGTCTTCAAAAAGTGTGATCGAGGCACTTGAAAATACCCTTGGGGCCCCCAAGAAGTCGCGCCGGGGTCCCCTGAGCATCACGCTGGTGGATTCAAAAGGTCGGGCCGGCGCCCACGAAAATCGTGCTGAAGGCTCAAATGGTCGGGTTGAGGCCCTTGAAAATCGCGCTGGAGCCTCCAAAAGTCGAACCGGGTCCCTGAAAATCATGTTGGAGGCCTCAAATTCTCATCTGGGCCTCCGGAAATCACACTGGAGCCCAAAAAGTCGTGCCTGGGTCCTTGAAAATCACGATGGGGGCCCAAAAAAATCGGAACGGTGCACGTGAAAATCACGCTGGGAGCCTCCAAAGTTCGCATCTGGGCCTCTGAAAAACACTCCGGGGGTCCAAAAGTCCGACCGGGGTACCTGAAAGGCACACTCAGCTTGGGGTTCCCAAAAAGTCGCGCCCGGGCCATGACAATCATGCTGGAGGCGCGAAACATTATGCCTGGGTCCCCACAAAAATGAAGCCGGGGCAACAAAGAAAACATCCGGTTATAGACAATCACTCTGGGGTCACAACAATCGTATAAAAGTCCCGAAAACGTGTTGGGCCCCAAAAACGTGTCGAAGCCGCTAAAACTCGCGCTAGGGAGCCAAACAAATATTGCTGGGACGAAAAAATCGCACTGGGACCCACAAACGTCGCGTCGCAGCCCTTGAAACCCACACCAGGGGCTCAAAGGGTCGTGCCGGGGCCAAAAAGGTCACAGCTAGCCCCAAAAAATCAATACTTACCCGGAATGTCAACCTGCGGCGTCATAACTCGCATAAGAGACCCCCCAAAAAACCATCGGGCCCCGGAAAGGAAACGTGTCGGGGCACCGAAAGAAAATCACACCGTAGGCTCGAAGAATCGAGAAAAAATCGCGCGGGGACTTAAAAAAAGAACTCGGACCTCGAAAAATCACACCGAGACTCGATCGAACCGAGCCAAACAGCGGGAAATTCAAAACAGGTCCCGAAAGAAAATTAGCCTTCCTACTCCCAAGAGTGCCATCGGCCAAAACAAAAAATAGTTGAGCAGTCGCAATGGCGTACCAAAGGGGCTAATGCCCCTCCCTCCTGAGAGGGGTGGACTCCTTAGACTTGCGCCTTGCAAATCGCGCTGGGGCCCCAAAATTCGCTTCTGGCCGCCCAGAATTCGCGCAGGGGCTCCAAATGAATACAGCGGGCCCCAGAAAGGTTGCTCCGGGCCCGAAAATTTTCATCCGGGCACGCCAAAATCGCGCTGGGACTCTAGCGAGGTACAATGCACCCCGCAAACTGGCACCGGGCCCCCGAAATATCGCGCTCGGAACTCAAAATTTCCGTCGGTAGTTCCAAAAGATTTGAGTCGGGCTTCACAAATTAAACGGGGGCTTCCAGAAATTGGCGTCGAGGGCCCCAAAAATGCACGTCGTGATCCGAAAAAAAGCAAGCCGGTGCCCTCCAAGTAAGGAGGGATTTCGATAAAATAAATGATAAAGCAAGAAAAATCGCTCTAGAGTCCTAAGCATAGAACCAGATGCCTTCACCAATCTCATACAGCCCTGAAGAAAATCTACCGATTCTTGAAAAATCGCCACGGGACAGAAAAAATGGCGTCCGGGGACCGACAAATCAGGCCGGGATTCAGACTTTAAAAAATTCAGAAGAGGTTCCCAAAAAATCGCATCGAACCCAGGAAACTGGCGAGGAGTCCCCGAAATCACTTGCCCAGGTGCAAAAAGTCGCCAAGTCTGGCAGAAAGCGGCAGGGCCTTAAACATGCGTTGCAGCACTAAATAAAGATACCGGGAGCTCTAAAAAAAACAGACCTAAGGCCCTCAAATCATACCGAGGCCATGAGACCGCATGAGGACGGCAAAACAGACTAGGGCCCGCAAAAGCCGACATGGTCCTAAAATAAAACAAAAAGACCGGGCACTAAATATGCACATCGAGGTCTTCGAAAACGCGCCAGTAAAAAAATAGCCGGTGCACACAAATGGAGAAGCCATAAAAAGAGCCAG
Source organism: Ashinkailepas kermadecensis (assembly GCA_034440615.1). NCBI lineage: Eukaryota > Metazoa > Arthropoda > Thecostraca > Neolepadidae > Ashinkailepas > Ashinkailepas kermadecensis. The sequence goes on along the minus strand of JAOTOM010002801.1, from coordinate 53,368 downwards.
GGTCTCAAACATGAGCCGGGCAACTAAGAAAAATGGGCTGGTGCCCGAATACATCCATCGACGAAGAACAATTCAATGGGTTCAAAAAGGACACCGAGCCAGGACCTCGGTTCCGTAGTCAATCTGGGAGCATATTTAACCAAAAAGATGAGGGCATCAAATATCAGCGGTTATCCATATTTTTGAACCACTAGAAAATGTGAGAAGAGAAGAAGAGAAGTAATCATGGAATTGAATTAATATAATTTTATCAGCGAATCCACATACGAAGCATTGCATCACGTCAAATATAGCGCAGGATTATCATGTGGGAACAATTAGCAAAACGTAAGAGTCCTAGCAGAAACCATCGAATCGCATGAAGTGTGGCGAATGCGCCGAATGCGCAAGGCGGGTATACACTTGCCGGAACGTTGGCGTGGTAGAGACCGGGCATTATGAACTGGATTGCCTGAAATTGGAAATTTTCAGAGAAAAAAATATATCAGTGATTTGCACACCTGTAATTTAACCAGTGACTAATCAATGGATAGCAAACGAAAACACTTTGGAAGTTGGAAGTTTGGAAGGGGGAAGTTAGGGTTGAAATCCGGCGATTCAGAAACGATGGTGGTAGATTGGACCCCCTCCACCCCTCCACAGGACAACTAAATTGCTCAAAAAATATTTTCTCAAGAAAAATATAAAATTGGCACCTTTGTAAAAAGTGGTCGAAATCCGGGGGCATTTTTATAGGAGTAGGTGGACCCCTCCAAATCCGTTTACCTCCACCCTGGCGCAAATCCTTGGTAAGCCACTGACCATTGATTGCACGCCACTGTACGTGCAATCAATGACTATTGATGGTCCTGGTTTAGTTTAGGTTAGGTATTGTGGAGAGCCTCAAGGTTGACACGAACCACTAGTGATGGCCCTGGGTTAGAATAGGTTAGGTTATATATTTTGGAGGACCTTAAGGTTTATACGAGCCACAATAGTGATGGCCATGGGTTAGTCTAGGTTATGTCAAACATTGTGAAGGACCTCAAGTTTCACACGAATCACAGCAGTGATGCCCAGGCAACTTTGCGGTCGGTTAGGTGATCAAATTATTCAATGCATGCTTTTGATGTTTATTTAAATTGTTGGCTACGTAAAGAAACTATAATGCATGTACCTGGGGTAAACTGGGCGTAGCCAGCAAGACACAGACCGCTGACCGGGAAGAAATGTGCCAGTTATGGAAGGGATGGGCACATAAATGTAGGCATCCGTTTGAATTTGTGAGAATATGAGCTTTTGATGTCCTCTTCCCATGCAATGATATAATGCAAGGTGAAGTACGAAGTAGGAACTCATACTCACAGGAATATGGTACCGTATCTGCCTCCATGAATCTTCTTCGAGTATGATGAGTCTTTGGTTTAAGTCTGACCTTGGGCAAACCTTCCGTCAGCCGGCTCCTACCCAGGAGATGGAAGTAACTGGAGTGTTCATCGTGCCACGAGATTAACGCTGCTCGATCAGAACCTGCAGCGTCGGGCTTATGAGCACGACCTGCCTAAAGCGGATTCATCGGTTCGGTAGCAGGACCCGAGGACATGACCTCGGCTCTTGTCACCGGAGCACTCCTCTGTCCACTGGCCCGGGAGATCGTCATGGCGCCCGCGTGTGCAAGACGTGCCCCGGCGGGGAACCTGAGAGCAAGCGAGTGGTCAACACTGTCCCGCAAGGGTGCCGAAGACCGACCTGTCTGTCCGTGTACAGTGCGCAGATGTAGTGTATGTTATCGAATTTCCTCGACCAGCAGTGACCATCCCACAGTCAGAAGGTCTGTCGACTGACCACTAAGCGGGTGGCTGATCGCCGGCCAATGATGATCCGGTCGACACAACGAAGTCCTTCCGTAGGGAGGCTAGTAGAGGAGATCGCGCACCCTCACGCTCAAGAGCGACACCAGCAAACACAAAAAGCCGAAGAAGCCCAAGAAGTAAGAAAACCAGAAGAGCAAAAAGCAAGAAGACAAGAAGACAAGCAAGAAGACAACAAGCAACAGGATCTCCAGGCACCCTCGACGAGCACGCCTGCGACTCCAGAAGTAAATCCACCCACAACAAGTCCCCACCTTCTCTCTGCCTTCCAGCTAATTTTTACCCCTCGGAGGAAACCTAACGGTGACGAGTTCACTGCTCTGGGTCATTGCGGCCGGAGCAGGGACCAAGGGTAAAAGCTCGGTCCAGGGTGCAACGAATCATGGTCTTTTACAGTAAAGAGGGCCACCTTGTTGGTGGGGCGGATCAAACCCTAACACTATGACACCCACACCGGCGTCTAACGCCCAATCTGCGCAAGACGCCCACCTAGTAGGCACATCCACCGAACCACATCACACCATCACACGAGAGCCTTCCTTCACTATCGCACAAACAATACGCCAGATCCTGACCACACCACACTTCACCACCACTCGGCACACCACGCGCATCATCGTACGCACACAGAACAGCGCCGATACACGAACGTTACTCGCCACAAACACATTCAACAATCGGCACTGTTCGTTCACGCTGCACCACACACGCAACACCAGCTGGGGATACATTTTCGCCCCAGAGCTGGATAAGACTCCACTGGCCAGTATAGCAGCACTGCTCGACGCCGCAGCCTTACCCCACGCCACAGTCACAGAAGACCACATCAGACTGGAGGCAAGGCCCACCAACATCTTGGTACTGACTTTCAACACACAACAGCTCCCACCACACGTGCACATACACGAAAAGCAGTACGACATACGTTGTTACGTGCCTCTCCCACTACGCTGCCACCGTTGCATGCGCTATGGCCATGGTGAACGTGCTTGCGCGTCACCAGAGCCACGCTGTGACCGGTGTGCAGCACACCACTCAACTTCCGACTGCACATCGTCCGCAAGAAGATGTGCAGCTTGTGATGGGCCGCATCCCGCCACCGACCCCGACTGCCGCAAGTGGGCATTCGAGAGGGAGGTGTGCGGTATGCGGCAGCACAGAGTGTACCACACATTGCAGCACGCCAACACCTTGTTTCACAAAGCGCAACAACTCTCCCACCTCCAAAATCCTCCCCCAAAAAGCCGCACCCGTCACCCGGAGCAGTTACGCAACTGCACTTTCCTCACCTCCGAGACCCCGACCCAGGCCAGCGCCAACTCATCCTACTAACACACCAGTAGCCGGCTCCCGGAGTTCAGCACATCTCCCACCTCAACGCCCCATCCATCCTCGACTCCGCACCCGACTCCTCCCCAAGCTACCCCACCGTGGGCCCGACCTCCTCCCACATCCACCCCACCCCAGATCCAGCCTCCCTCGCCTCCACCCCACCACAGATCCAGACCCGTCCTCCATCTCTCTCTTTCGATACCCTTCCATCCCATTCAGGACCTGGTCGTATCCCTTCGCCACCCTGCCACCAACCGACCAGCGTCCACCCCGCCACCTTGACGCCTTTCCAGCCTCCCTCTCCGGGATACTTGCCCCTGTCCCACCCATCCGGCCGGTCTAAACCAAGGTCAAATCCCAAAAACACCTCAGCCGCCACACAACCTGTCCGCAAGCACACGGCCACCGCCTCCTGCCAGGCCGACCCTCGCACCACCTCCTGCGCTACCACCCAAACACATCCCAGTATCTCGCCCGATGACTCCACCCAGACCGAGCCCACGACGCCTACCGAGTCCATCCAGAACGAGCCCACTACACCTGCCAAGTCGCTCCAGACCGAATCCACCACCCCTACCAAACCAATCCCGACCGAACTTACCTCGCCTCCCAAGCGCAAAACCCGCTCCCGTCGCCACACAGCCCATTCACCCCCAGAGCCCGTGCCACCAGAGCCCGGCAACCAGTCCTGTCTGACTCACCATACGCCATCCTCACTATCCACCAGATCCAACTTTCCCCTCAACACGACACTGCCACCACCCCTGTATAGGAACACCAACATACATTAATCATATTCGGCAATGGGTCTCGTCCTCCAGTGGGATACCGGTGGTGTTCCAAAGAAGTTAAAAAAGTTTAAATCAGAATTTCTACAACAACAAAAACAACAATATTAGCCGCGCTCTAAGGAACTCATTTTCCACACTCAGACTCAAATGATAACAGTATTTCTTATTCCACTTGGCATGTCGACGACGAAAACGGTCCCACATGGAAATGGGGCGCAACCAACCTCATCGATAACAGTATACCTCATCGTAAAGTAAAGTTAAATTCCCTTAAGCTGTGTAGCAGTCAGGCCCAATATCGCCCATTGCCAAACCACTGTCATCTCCCAATTCATTTCGCCGTCACTTGCAACCCCCACACAACAAGAGCTGAGCGACTTGCTACTTCAGGCTCCTCCACAAGTTCTCCTTATGGGGGACTTTAACGCTAACTACCCTTCCTGGGGAAGCGCTTCAACCTGAAACGCCCACCATCAGGCACTTTCCCCCAGCTGACAGTGAGATGACAGGACATTACTGACCCACAACAAGTCGTAGACTCCTTAAGCTACACTACACCAGCATCTCAGACAACGGCACCTACGACACCACCATAGTAAGCTCTCTGCATGCCCTTGCCTCCAATACAAATTTAAACTCTGACAGCACAGAAGACTACGACCAGACATTATGTATGCACGAATTGAACCTTGCCATCGGCAAGTGTGGAAACACGTCGGTTGGGCCGGATGACATTCTTTATCAGTTTTTCAAACATCTCAACAAAATTACCTAACGTACTTACTAGCAGGCATTAACGATCTGTACCTAACTAACACCTTTCCCGCTACAGGGCGGAGAAACACAGTCATCCCATTACCAAAGCCACACTAAGATCCTTCCACCCCAAGTGGGTATAGGGTTATCTCACTTACTAGCTGCGCTTGTAAGCTGGTCTAGCATATGGGCAACACACGATTGCGACATTTTCAAAACACAAAAACTTGCTCGACGTAGTTCAGTGCGGCTTCCAGCATACAAAATCAACCACGGACAATTTCATTAGGATAGTGGACGACATCAAAAGTGGTCTGTGCATCAAACGCACAACAATAGCTGCATACCTGGACGTCACGTCCTCATTCGTCCGAGTACACGAGTCCGCACAAACACACAAACTCCACAAAGTAGGCCTGCGCGGACACATGGCACGCTTCATTCTCAACTTCCTCACAGACAGGGTCCGATGCAGATGCATCGGGTCCTGTCTGCAGCATGATCAGATGCAGCGATGCTCTCGCCGTGCCTCTTCCTCATTATGATTAACGACATACTTGCTGATCACACCAACACACCACTTCAATATTCGCTTTTTCGCGGACGACCTAGCCATTTGGACAACAGCACAACTGCTTCCTAAACGCCCCTAAAAAAAAACTATTCAAATAGCTCTAGTCGACATAGACAAGTGGTGCAAACTTGGGGCTTCACACTGTCCGCATAAAAATCGGTCACTATCGCATATAGTCGCCTACGCCCCAAACCCACAACTGTTCTTCACATCAACGGCCAAGCCAAACGAACAAGTGAAAAGCTTCAAGTTCTTAGAAGTACACTTGGGCTAAAACCTTAGCTACAACTCACATACCACTGCCATCTGGAAGAAATGCGCGAAGCATGTCAATTGACTTCGCACGCCAGCAGGCACAGACTGGAGCGGAGACAGGAAAACAAACTACAGCGACTCTACAAATATTACGACCCATACCAGAATACAGCAGCATCATCTTTGCTACCATATCGCCAACACTGAGAAAAAAGAAACCATTCAAAACAACTGCATCAGAGCAGCCACAGGAGCCCTCAGCACCAAACCGATAGCCACTCTTCTAGTAGACTCAAACATGCTTCCCCTCGGTTTCAGGAGGACACAACAGCTGTGATGCTACCATTAAATCAAGTCTATTGAAAATCACCCGGCACAGCGACGCTTCCAGCCTGACAAATACGACAGGAACCGGTTTGGGCGCAAACTCCCACCATGTAGTGTTCAAATTGCCACGGCTTTCTCAGATTTTAACCTCACAATGCTAACCACTGCAGCTCGACTGCCCACCAGGCAATTCCGGATCCACAACCAACCAAAGGTCGAGTACTTGCTTTCGGAAAAGAAGTCAGATATCACATCGGTGGAAATTCTTGGCACCTTCAGCAAATTAGCCCATCTCAACAATCACAAAACACTCGTATTCACGGATGGATCAAACACGAGATCAGGTAGGCATCGGCATCACTGAACCAGGCCTTAGGTTTTCCAAACGTCTACCGGATAACTTTTCCATCTACACCGCTGAAACACTGGCCATCCTGGCTGCTATCCGCATTCTAAAGAGGCTCAAAAGGAGTAACGTAGTAATTTGTTCAGATTCCAAATCAGTCATTTAGTCAATTAACAACATACACGACTGCCCACATCCAGTCATTGATCAAATCCAATAAGCCGTGGCCCGCAACGGAAACAGCTTTTCCTTGCCTTGGATTCCGGGCCACAGGAAAGGAGCAAGCAGACGGCTGGCAAAGCAAGGCTTAGCATCGACCACTTATACCGACATGGAATATTCGGTAGACGATTGTAAAGCACTCCTACATACGTAAGCATCACCAGAGCACATGGACACAATACAACTTTACACCTCACCGCTGCAAACACACCCGCAATATGAAACCAACGCCAGGCCCATGGAACACATGAACCCAATCACACCGCCAAACGGAAGTCATCCTCACTAGACTTAGAACTGGTTGCACAAGAGTAGCACAGCCTGAACTAGAGGATGGCCATTATACAACACCCCACTGCAACACCTGCAACACCACATTAGGCATAGGCGACATCCTGTAAGACTGTAGTACCTTCCACGCTCAAAGACAACCACTTAAGGCCTTCTGCCAAAAAGAGGGCAACCAGAACTCCTCCAATTACTATCTGGCTATCCGTACGCCACCAAATTAGCAGGATTATTGTAGACAACACCATCAACATGTACTTCAACACGCACTCCAACACGCATCGCATGCCCGCGCACACACTCGTAGGAATAACGTAACTGGCCATCTACGAATGGCATCGGACGTACATACATGAGCCGATTCGCTTTCCCATTGGAAATAAATGGCTACCTAGCGGCGCCGTCGGACGTAGATGAGCCAATTTGCATTGCAATTCAAAACGGAAAACCCAGAGGTATGCAGATGAGCCGGATTTTAAAACGCCGTACTAACTTCAGACACAACCCTGCATGAAAGCATGCTGCTACCAACTACTACGAACAACTAGCACGCGGCAGCCGGCGTGATATGCGATGCTGACAGTTATGTCCCTGCCCGCACGGTAAAGATCCCTCTGTGCTCTTCGACAAGAGTAGGCTTATGCCGGCAACCTGGTCAAACCAACTTTGTCGTCAATCCTACTCGACCTCAACTATAAGCTCTCTTGCGGGGGAGTAATGCGAACTAAACATCTGGGAGATTTCCCCCATTCAGTCCCCGCCTTCAGCACCTTAACGTCACATACACTGTAACGTAAGACTCCTTTAAAGTAAATGTACACTTACCTTAGTCTTGCTTGCAAAACCCACTCACTTTAAAGGCGGCGAAAATTACCTATATGGTCCGGCACGCCTCTAAACCCACTGTCCCATCCGGTCGGTCGCGCGACTACTTTTACCATTTGATGTCAGTTGTATATTAGGGCACATTGCATGCAATATCCATGTAGCTTCTATCTTCCCGACTGTGTCTTTGACGGATCGTCAAAGCCAAGCTGACCGGCATTTGTGTAGCCCAAAAAGCCGAAGAATGTGCATCGTGCCCATATGCAAATAAGATAATTGGTACTACTGGGTGGGTTACTCGGTAACCACTGTTGCGCAAATCAACCTTCTTGGAGAGCTGTGCCCTGATCCGTAAATGTCTTGCAAAATAACCAACTACAACTTCTTGTTTATTACGTTCTGGCGCAACCTTTTCCAGCTGAATATACGACAGTCGCTATTTTGCAACATTTCGATATGAAAAGCATAGCGTCGAACAGCTGTGTGATTAGACGCAAACGGAACTGAATTTTCCTTTATCTTTAGATAAACGGAACACTTTTGAGGTTGATACCCATGAAACAAAAACGTCCGTGTCTGAAGGCGGTAGGTGTGAATATCTGAATGTATCATGCAGCCCGAAATCTGCAACAATTACCACGACAACCGTTCAGAATTCCTACCCGATGCTCGACCCGTGAAGCATACTTGCATATCCTCTGCCTTGCGATGCAAATGTTTGAGTTACCCCATGACTCATATCCGCTCCCCGAAGTAGACCCTCTGCGTCCTGGTCACCCGCCACGTGCCCACTTGAAGAAGACCTTTTCCTGTTCCCGCCAAAAATCGCCGCCGATAGGAATCGGCTCATTGTGGTTGGCCTAGATCGGTGGACGCCCAGCTGTTGACAATGCCACCGGGCGAAGCCAGGTTACCATGCGACAGGAAAATCGACAGGAAAAACGGCATAACCGGCGACAACTGGCAATACCTTCCTATTGGATTAGCCCGTGTCTGGGTGCCGGTCTCTTATACACATTGTAACCAGTCTTACGTTAGACTTGCCGTTTTCGCGGACGCGCACGCAACTGTCAGGCTGTGTGACAGTGAGAGGGCACGCACGCAACTGTCAAGCTGTGTGCCAGTGAGAGGGCGGGCACGCAACTGTCAGGCTGTGTGACAGTGAGAGGACGCGCACGCAACTGTCAGGCTGTGTGACAGTAAGAGGTCGGGCACACAACTGTCAGGCTGTGCGACAGTAAGAGGGCGGGCACGCAACTGTCAGGCTATGTGACTGTGAGAGGGCGGGCACGCAACTGTCATGCTGTGTGACAGTGAGAGGACGCGCACGCAACTGTCAGGCTGTGTGACAGTAAGAGGGCGGGTACGCAACTGTCAGGCTGTGTGACAGTATGCGGGCGGGCACGCAACTGTCAGGCTATGTGACTGTGAGAGGGCGGGTACGCAACTGTCAGGCTATGTGACTGTGAGAGGGCGGGTACGCAACTGTCAGGCTGTGTGAGAGTAAGCGGGCGGGCACGCAATTATCAGGCTATGTGACTGTGAGAGGGCACGCACGTAGACGGAGCTGTCGGATGGTGGCCCGGCGCCCGTGCTGTGACGTACCGGTGGCTGTGGCCCAGTGCTCGTGCTGTGACGTACCGGTGGCTGTGGCCCAGTGCTCGTGCTGTGACGTACCGGTGGCTGTGGCCCGGCGCCCGTGCTGTGACGTACCGGTGGCTGTGGCCCAGTGCTCGTGCTGTGACGTACCGGTGGCTGTGGCCCGGCGCCCGTGCTGTGACGTACCGGTGGCTGTGGCCCGGCGCCCGTGCTGTGACGTGCCGGTGGCTGTGGCCCGGCGCCCGTGCTGTGACGTGCCGGTAGCTGTGGCCCGGCGCCCGCGCTGTGACGTGCCGGTGGCTGTGGCCCGGCGCCCGTGCTGTGACGTACCGGTGGCTGTGGCCCGGCGCCCGTGCTGTGACGTACCGGTGGCTGTGGCCCAGTGCTCGTGCTGTGACGTACCGGTGGCTGTGGCCCGGCGCCCGTGCTGTGACGTACCGGTGGCTGTGGCCCAGTGCTCGTGCTGTGACGTACCGGTGGCTGTGGCCCGGCGCCCGTGCTGTGACGTACCGGTGGCTGTGGGCCGGCGCCCGCGCTGTGACGTACCGGTGGCTGTGGCCCGGCGCCCGTGCTGTGACGTACCGGTGGCTGTGGCCCAGTGCTCGTGCTGTGACGTACCGGTGGCTGTGGCCCAGTGCTCGTGCTGTGACGTACCGGTGGCTGTGGCCCGGCGCCCGTGCTGTGACGTACCGGTGGCTGTGGCCCAGTGCTCGTGCTGTGACGTACCGGTGGCTGTGGCCCGGCGCCCGTGCTGTGACGTACCGGTGGCTGTGGCCCGGCGCCCGTGCTGTGACGTGCCGGTGGCTGTGGCCCGGCGCCCGTGCTGTGACGTGCCGGTAGCTGTGGCCCGGCGCCCGCGCTGTGACGTGCCGGTGGCTGTGGCCCGGCGCCCGTGCTGTGACGTACCGGTGGCTGTGGCCCGGCGCCCGTGCTGTGACGTACCGGTGGCTGTGGCCCGGCGCCCGTGCTGTGACGTGCCGGTGGCTGTGGCCCGGCGCCCGTGCTGTGACGTGCCGGTAGCTGTGGCCCGGCGCCCGCGCTGTGACGTGCCGGTGGCTGTGGCCCGGCGCCCGTGCTGTGACGTACCGGTGGCTGTGGCCCGGCGCCCGTGCTGTGACGTACCGGTGGCTGTGGCCCGGCGCCCGTGCTGTGATGTACCGGTGGCTGTGGCCCGGCGCCCGTGCTGTGACGTACCGGTGGCTGTGGCCCGGCGCCCGTGCTGTGACGTACCGGTGGCTGTGGCCCAGTGCTCGTGCTGTGACGTGCCGGTGGCTGTGGCCCGGTGCCCGTGCTGTGACGTGCCGGTGGCTGTGGCCCGGCGCCCGTGCTGTGACGTACCGGTGGCTGTGGCCCGGCGCCCGTGCTGTGACGTACCGGTGGCTGTGGCCCGGCGCCCGTGCTGTGACGTGCCGGTGGCTGTGGCCCGGCGCCCGTGCTGTGACGTGCCGGTGGCTGTGGCCCGGCGCCCGTGCTGTGACGTGCCGGTGGCTGTGGCCCGGCGCCCGTGCTGTGACGTGCCGGTGGCTGTGGCCCGGCGCCCGTGCTGTGACGTACCGGTGGCTGTGGCCCGGCGCCCGTGCTGTGACGTGCCGGTGGCTGTGGCCCGGCGCCCGTGCTGTGACGTGCCGGTGGCTGTGGCCCGGCGCCCGTGCTGTGACGTGCCAGTGGCTGTGGCCCGGCGCCCGTGCTGTGACCGATCGTGTTTGCTGTCGTCCGGAGCTCACTAGTTATGGTACTTGCGCCAGCAGAACGTTCGCCAGCGAGAGCTTGTCCCTGGCGGAGTTACTCAACCTGCAGCCCACAACATTTGCTGTGTTTTGTTGCTAAAACTCGCTTAGCTCTCGCCAGTACATGGGAATTAATGCAACTTTCCCTGGAGTGTGGATTCCAGCCGAATTATTGAAGAGGTAAGAATAGTAACTTAGTAAGAAGCATTCATCGAGGACATGTCAAGTTACGGAGCTCTTTCACACCAAAGATTAAGAGTTTGAGAAACGAATATTCTGAGGTTATTTTAGACCCTGAATTTAAGTTCTAACCATTTTCACCGAAATCATGAATTTGCACCTCTTAAGGTGGTGCAATTTTCCAAAACGTCGATGTATTGAGTGTAATTAACGAATCGATCATAATATGATGACATTTGGCTATAAGTTCCCGCAAGGTTATTTGAGATAACTAATATAATTTTACCTCGGCTAGCAATCGTTTTAAAATCGATATTCCAGAGTTATTTTGGACTCTGAATTCGGATTCGAATTTGAAGTTCTGCAGCCAGACCGGCAACACCAACTGCAGCCTTCTTTTACCTATGGTTGCTTGAAACAACTAGCGTAGGGAAAATTTCATGCGTTTTATCAGTGACATGATTTATCCTCACAGTGCCGCAGAATTTCCTTCCCCTCACAGTGCAGGAGAAATTGACCTCCGGCACTAATTTTTGTTCAAGGCTTGATAGCAAGATCTGCCAAACAACATGACGTAGCGTCATGTTTGAACTTTAGTAATTATCGGAAAATGTTTGTATATCTTTTGGTTGACCATCCAGGTAAAGTCAGATTCCGAAATACTCTCAATATTCCAATCTTCTCCGCGATTTTCGGAGCCTGACTCTTAGAAGTGAATGTGTTCCCTGGTTTAATATGAGTGATAAGCATCACAAAAGAGTTAAATAAATGGCGCTTAATAAGTTCAAGGTCATGGGGATCAGGTCAATGTCGAATTAATTGGTGGTTAACCACTCAAGATTTTGCAACATTAACGTCCCGTCATGCACTTCTTTGCAGCATGTATTTGGGTGCCGTAAGAGATGATACAATGCAAAGTAATAAGTATGCATTTACAGTTTTTAAAAAAACTATTTGCAACTACTCATCAAGCAGAAACTTTGGCATTGCATGACTTTGCGTACATTGAGAAACAAATCAGCATGCAGAAGTGTCCTAGCCAACCCCAATGGTCATTGTACTTTACGAAAGTCTTGCATTTCAGCTCCCAGGCGCTCGTGATATAGGTACTTCTCTAAAGTACCTGCATGTCTCAGTTACTTGTCATAAGGTAAAATCGTTGTTAATAATCAAGTTCTTTAACAACTTCATTCGCAGTAAATTTATGTATGCAAAACATTTGAAGTTATAAATGCAGATGTAGCCTGTTACCCATGTAAGCTGCTGGAGGCTAATACATTGTGAAGTTCACCTCTAGAGTCGTCATGAGGTTCCAGGTCATAGTGAAGGAAATGCTTCCTGGTGGGCTCACGTTCACAAGCGGATGGAGCTGGCCCGACTGCAGAAGAAGATGGTGCAGATATGTTCATCCCGCAATCAAGAGCTTCTCTTAGTGACCGCACAGCGCAGCGGTGTCGGACCTCCTGATGTACTGCACCCACATGGACGAGCGAAGGCTCGCAGTGAGGTGGGTTGTCCGGTAAAGAGTGGAGGGGGCATGAGTAAGCACTTGTGTTGCTTTATATTTCCTCGGTAGTGTCCGGGTCCGGGTCGGTAGTCCAATAATTTGCCATCGCATCCATCGGACATATGGCATACACTAGACCAGCCGACTTTGATAATATTGTAATATTATTGATCGCTGCCAATGCTGCTTGAGCGCTATTAACCATGTTCACAACATGACATCCATGTAAGGATGTATGAGTGGGAGGAAAGTAATAGCGGGAGATCAGCATGCATAGGTGTAACTAACATTAGTAATAATAAATTACTATCAGTATAAGCAATAATTGATAGGCATATATTTATAGTGGTTTAGCATAACATAAGTACTACTTATTTTGGTAATGTACTCATAAGTAGCATATCAATTACAAGCGAACATTAGACACTCTCCCGAACCTAACGGTGGTAGAGATAATGTCACTTGAGGACAATTCGAGGAATATAATAATATGTTAAGTGAATGGGAAATTGTTCCCAGGTGATGGTCATTTTTGGGGTAACAGCGGTTAAACGAACAAAATACTTCAAATTGGTGCATTTTCATAGAGTGTTTGTCCACTCAATGAAAATATAATAAACTGACCCCGGAAAATGTGTTCGATTTTGCGCAAGTCCACCGGTTTGTTCCATGTCGACAGAAGTAATGGTAGGTAAGATTTGTGTAACAATATATATATATATATATATATATATATATATATATATATATATATATATATATGTGTGTGTGTGTGTGTGTGTGTGTGTGTGTGTGTGGGGGGGGGGTGTGTGTGTGTGTGTGTGTGTGTGTGTGTGTGTGTGTGTGTGTGTGTGTGTATGTGTGTTGCTCATCGCAGACCAATAGGGACAGTCAAATTCTGTGTGTTCCATTGTGTGCTCTTCGATTGGGCCCTACGACCTCGATGATCCCGGCTACAGATGATGGAAGAGCAGTCTCTGAAGCAACGATGTGTGACGTCAGGGCAGGTGGGTATGTCGAACCAGAGGCGCAGTCTGTGCAGCCCAGCTGCCGTCTGCAGACGGAAACGAGCCGACCAGAGGCAGACGTGTCGTTTGTGCACCACAACGCCGGGCGTGGGTGATTCTCACCCAACTAACCAGGCGCTCAGTACGTATTGAGCACGCCGTAGCCAGCGGCACGTGCTCGGCGTCAGTGTAGTGCGGGCTGTTCGGCCAGCTGGCTGTGACGGCTGCCGTGAGTCAGCTGATTGTCAGCAAGTCCCTAGCGGATCTTCGCGTCCATGGACCTCCCAGAAATGTTGCGATATTACCAAAAATCGTCATAAGTGAGCAGACTTTTGGAAACTTGGACAAATATTATGAGTAACAGATTGTGTCAAGACGATCTTTTCATCCAAAACTAGCGGCGGTCGCGGTATCTTAGTAAGGCGTTAGCATTTTCGTTGCAAGATCCAGGGAACGAATCTCACGACTTATGGGATTATCGGCTCCACCTGAGACCGATCGGAGTGAGAGGTTAGCGACGCTATGCGGCCTGGCAGGTGAGGTTGAATACGTCGCAAAAGAGCTTACAAATCATGTATTTCTAACCACATCCGAGTATTCTTTTACATTGGTTTCTATTTTCCCCCCCAACTCCAAACGAGCTAAAAACTAGTTTCTAGATAAGTGAGTGCAGCCGGCCATGCTGATAAGCGCCGTGCCGGGCAGACCGCAGCGCAGTCAAGGCTTCCTCTGTTCTGCGTCGACCGGCACGCCAGGAAAATTGCGGGTGATGGCCGTATCACCGGCACAATCTCACCGAATTGGTCCCCCATCCCACCAAAAAAAAAACTCAACGACACGGGACAATGGTAGTCGCGTTCCCTGAATATCAAGCAAATAAAGCGGGGTATTAAATGGGCGGTCTCTGTTCCGGGCTATTTCGGTTTTCAGTCTGAGCGTAAGAGCCTAAAATTACTGGTCGAAAACTGAGAATTGCAAAGGCCAAATCGACTCCAAAGTCTCACCATATTTTCCTCAAAGTGTCGAAATAGGACTTTGAATGCTGTCCAGACGAGTCGATTTGTGCCGTGAGCTTTGTCCACCAGCCTCCAGAAGTGATGTATTGCCCAACAATTTGAATATTTCATGTTGTTCTGCTTTGAAATACATCTTGTGCTCCACAGACGCAGCTAAATTTTCGCATCGAATGTAACATTTAGATGTAATGCATGTAATGCATGGAATATAGGATTTTTCCTCTCGAGGAACCGTCCTACATTCTTACCAGAATCACACTTGTATAAGATATCACTTGCAACGAAAGAAAGTGCAATCAACACGATACGCCTAGTTGAATTGTTGGACTTTGCTGCGCTTGCTGCGCTGACACAAGGCGAAAAAAACAGAGTTAACAATTACGATGATATAATGGCTACGATTTTTGCCGTGCCTTCCACATGACGTGAAGACATAGGCAATATTTTATGGCTTTATCGCTCTTTTCCCTTTCGAAGGATATCCACACATCCTTCAATAGCGTTATTGCAAATAATATGCCAGTTTGAGTTTGAAAATAAATACGACCCGCCCGGTGTTTCGAGACATTCGAGCTTTATTAGATCGGGTAACTACAGAGGATAAGAAAAGAGTATAGGTAAGCGTGAAGTTTCCGACATCTGTGTGGGTGCCAAGGCTGATAATAACACATGTGCATGTACTTGTTAAATGCAACAATCTGTATGTGCGAGACCTCAAGATTGAAGGCATTGAAAACCATGGTGCATGTCAACTGAGCTAATATCACAAGACCCATGCCTATCTTACACCGAGAAAAGGAACTCAACACCGCAGGCTTCACGAATTGTTTTGGTCTAGATTGGTTGGCGAATCCAGTCACCTGATTTTCACATGACCCCAACTGGCGGCGCGTCATTTAGCATCTCGAACAAACAACATTTCCGAACACTGCGAACGAGCAATCTACGCGCATAGTCCCCCGGGTGAAAATTGTAGTGCTTGCTTAATTAAAGTTGCCCTTTGATATCCGGTCTTTTGCAACTTATACTTTGATATCACCTCTGATGGAATTGCGCAATTATATCAACTGCATCCGACCCGGTGTTAGGAAACTATGACATGCTCGTAAACCAAATGCAGAAACGACAAGGAAGGAAAGTTTCTCACCCCTTCGTGTCTTATGGAAGTTTTACGATTTGTAAGACAGCGAAGCTCGCGTGCCTGCACAAAACGGTCAATTTCCCGATAGCCGAAGTACTCAGAATGTTTATCCCGAGCTAATCATGATCTGCTGTAAGAGGACATTGGTGGAACACAATACTACTGTCGCGCGAAAGAAGTAGAAAAATGTATTTTATAGTGCGACATGCCATTGATTACTACCAACCCCCACAATGTCGTCGAATTGTGTTATTTGACGCCAGAGGCGAAAAGGTTTGCTCCTTTATCACGCCATGAGTGTGAGGCTGGGCCATTTCCGGCAACTCGGACGACAGATCAAGAATTTCAGCAGCATTCTTCAACCCATGCATCACTGTAGAAATTTCAAGAGCCGTTTCATGGCTGTGTTGTCCGGCTTGGAAGTGACTGACCTTGGCATGCACGCAAAGATGAAACTTCCCATATATTTAGGAATGCTCGAGTTTATTCAATGACTTGGAAGGCCTAGTGGATCCAATAGCCCTCCCTTTCCCATGGCTCTAGAAAGCTTAGAAGCTAGGGCATGTATTTATAGAGCGTGCATTTATATGCAGAGAATGGATTCCCAGACTGTCCATAACAGCCACTATACGAGGGGGGCATGTATCGTGAAATAAATAAACAAATAAATAAATAAATAAATAAAAAAATTCAAAGATGTTCGCATTGCGATTTGTTCCACTATAAATTCGCTTACTATATGATGGTACCTATAGCTGCGCGGTACCCATAACCGAGCGGTACCTATAACCGCACGGTGCCTATAATCGAGCGGTACCTATAACCGCACGGTAACTATAACCGAGCGGTCCCTATAACCGCATGGTACCTATAACCGTGCGAAACCCACAACCGCGTGGTATCTATAGCCGCGCGGTACCTATAACCGCGCGGTACCTATAACAGTGTGGTACCTATAACCGCGCGGCGTAGCCGTGCGATACCCATAACCGCGCGGTACCTATAACCGTGTGGTACCCACAACCGCGCGGTACCTATGACCGCGGTCTACTGATCAGTGCCAGATCCCAGCCAATCAACAGATGACAGCCAGCAGTCTACTGATCAGTGCCAGATCCCAGCCAATCAACAGATGACAGCCAGCAGTCTACTGATCAGTGCGAGATCCCAGCCAATCAACAGATGACAGCCAACAGTCTACTGATCAGTGCCAGATCCCAGCCAATCAACAGATGACAGCCAGCAGTCTACTGATCAGTGCCAGATCCCAGCCAATCAACAGATGACAGCCAACAGTCTACTGATCAGTGCCAGATCCCAGCCAATCAACAGATGACAGCCAGCAGTCTACTGATCAGTGCCAGATCCCAGCCAATCAACAGATGACAGCCAGCAATCAGCAATGCCAACGAACACTTGCACAATACCTCGTATTGTTGTGCCACAAGGGGTGGACGACAAAAGGCGACCACCGCGTGTGACCCGGCCAGTGTCATATCATGCGCGGCTGGCCGTTTGTGGTGACCCGCCGCTGACTGGACAGACTGGTGGACCCAGCACCGTCGTAAGCAGCTCCCTCACGCGTCATCGCCAAAATCCGGTGGTTGGTGGCTATTGGTTTTACAACGCCTGGACTGTTGTTATATAGCGTCGCCAATCTCGCACGCCACTTGGTCGCTGGCGAGAAGAGTGACGACAGGTGGGACTCGAACCCAAAACCTTTCGGTTGGGAAACGAGCACCTAACCCCTAGATGGCCAACCGCTGCGGGCAGCGCCTACGTGGCGATGCCTGCGCATAATGTGCAAGTGCTTCGACAAGTGCCCCTTCAAAGTGGGCGGCAGCAGGCGCGTCGACACCGGTCACCCGGCTGCGGAGCGTGGTGGCGCGAGCCCGACGAGCATGCTGCATGACTTAGCAGCCGCGAAACCTGTGCCGAGGGACTCGCGATTAGGTGACGCCATACAGACCGGAGGTCAGGCGATGACGCCCAGCAGATGCGCCTCATCATCCGTGGCATCACGCCGCGCCGTCACACCAGACCCTCCAGACCACATGGTGCACAGGGCGAACCATCCAGACCCCTACAGACCACCAGATGGTGGGAAACGGCGGGCCATCCAGACTACCACATGATGAGACACAATGGATCCTCCAGACCCTCCAGACCGCCATACGGTGGCGCACGGCGACCATCCAGACTGCCACATGGTGACGCACGGGGGACCCTCCAGATTATCAGATGAGACTCGGCGGACCATCCAAACAGCAGACACGATGAGACACGACGAAACCTCAAGATTAACAGATGGTGGGACATTGCGGATCCTCCAGACCAGCACATGGTGACGCACGGGGGACCCTCCAGATTATCAGTGAGACCCGGCGGCCTCCAAACAGCAGACGATGAGACACGACGAAACCTCAAGATTAACAGATGGTGGGACATTGCGGATCCTCCAGACCAGCACATGGTGACGCACGGGGGACCCTCCAGACTGCCACATGGTGGCGCACGGCGGACCCTCCAGACTGTCACATGGTGACGCACGGCGGACCCTCCAGACTGCCACATGGTGACGCATGGGGGACCCTCCAGACTGCCACATGGTGACGCACGGGGACCCTCCAGACTGCTACATGGTGGCGCACGGCGCATCCTCCAGACTGTCACATGGTGAAACACGGCAATTCTCCACACCACCAAATAATTGTTTTCTTAAATATTTTTTGGTTCTCCTAACTTGGAGATTTTTACAGCGGACATACACCCATACGCACACGCTATATGCGCAGCATTGCTCATGAGCTGGCCCTCAGGTTCCTCACTATAGCACGTTGTGCACATGGCGGGTCCATCCCGACTTACTGGATCCGGTGAACAGAGAACTGTTCCGGTGGCACGAGGTGACGCTTTGTCCCAGTGTTAAAATAATGGCTTTTCGTTAGATGTGAGATGTTTAAGCGAGTACAGCAGGATGTCGAAATCCGTCATGAACATCATATTCTTTGTTTACTTTGTATGCTTTCTATGTCCTTCAATCTCAATGTTGAGCAAATATCATACCTGTGCCTTGTTCGTACTTTGCTGTACTTTTTCGTTTGCTTTGAGGGATACACAATATTGTGATGCATACATTTACGATAACGATACAAATACAATGCCATAGCTGGTATTGTACAATAGACTAGACCACAGGTAATCCTTTTATCTAGAATTGCGCTGCAAAATGTTTGCGTATCACGATCCGTTACGGTGAACGCAAGCATGCTTCTTGGAAACTAGATACTGTTAGAAACGAGGAATGAATACCTCATAAACATCCAACAAGAAGTACGATGTCGATGTTTCTTTGGGGAAGATGTCGATTCAGTGTTCAGAAAGTGGTATGTTCCACACTATTTCACCAATAATTTACCACTGCTTTGTCTTCGGGGCTTAAAGGCAGATATTCTCGTAAACCCAGTGCCGCCGACGTTGGTCGACGAGCGTCAATCCCCTGGCACAGCGTGCACTCCACAGTAATTGCATATCCCAGACCACCACATAATGAGGACAGGGTGGGCGTTCCAGACCCTCCATACCACCACATAGTGAGGACAGGCTGGACGTTCCAGACCATCCACACCACCACATAGTGAGGGCACGGTGGACGTTCCAGACCCTCCAGACCACCACATAGTGAGGGCACGGTGGACGTTCCAGACCCTCCAGACCACCAGACGGTGACGCATGTTGCCGCGAAATACATGCGCCACATCAGCGGCGGCAGCGGCGCGCCCGCTGTCGGGTCACGCGCCCCAAGGTTGCGCCCACGCTCACGGAACTGGCCGCCGCATGTGCATACTGGAGCCGTTGCGGAAATGCTCGCATGGGCGTCGCTCCAGCTGGAGATGAGGCAGACGTGGCATATGAGCCAGCGTACCCGTCTGGCTACGCTGCAACATGCGATATGCTAGTCCGAGGCCTGCGTATCGAGGAAATTTTTCATTCAAACGCGTCACCAGAGCTGGAAAGCCACCTGCGTGTGAGGGTTGTTCCTGCGAAGATCCGGATTATCGGAATGGAGGCTGGTCAGGGCTGGATGGGTCATCAAGCTTGGATCCTTGGATCCTTGATGAGGTGGGAGGACATTCAGGTGAGAGTGAGCATAGTGGGGGGGGGGGATCAAGGCTGAATAATCAGAGTCTGATGACTTTCAGCATGGAAGAGTCGTGAGGGTGGAGGGAGTCTTCAAAGCGGGAGGAATCATCAGGACAATATCAGGTGAAGAATGTTTCCAAAGTTGGGAGCGACATCGGGATGAGGGGCAAACGTGGGTGAGGGCGTCATGAACAGATATCTTGGGGTCGAATATAAGGATTATGGACGTTGAAGAACCCTTTGACAAAGTGTCTCTTAGATCCTATATTTCGATTGATACTTCGACGAACTTGAAGCCTAAATCCTCCATCCTGAAAATGCCACTACAAAATCAACATTTCAATCATAGATCCTGAGTGAGCGCTAAAAGACCAGTGTGATCATATCTATTCGAGAAGCTTGCGATTAACTTGACAAGTGCATCCTTGCTCACAGAGCACTCTTGAGCATGGCTAATATTATGAGTCTGGATTCTGAGGAAATCCTGGCATACAATGCATTTCTAGATTGACTCTTTCAACATCGTCCGGGAAAACACCCACGTAACACAAAACACCCACGTAACACAAAACACCCACGTAACACAAATACATTTAACTTAGAGCATCAGATGAACTCCTTGTTTAGCTACCTTCCAGTAGCTGGAGTACAGAATACTTGCAAAATAGCAGTGTCCCAAAGCTTCTTGATTTCAGTGAAAATGCTAGCCTGCAAGGGAGAAACCTTACCGTAGCAAAAGCGAAGGACATTTTGAGCAATTCATCATATAGAACTTCTTGAATATATTTTTTTATCGCTAATATTGTTTTGACAGAGGAACATTTTTTTTATTCCCGTCATGCTTTTGACCGAGTACCGAGCCCCTAGCGGACGCCGACATGGACTTATTTAAGCCAAGAAAGCCAAGAAATTAACCACTAATACTTTGCAGTTCATATAAACCGCGCCGAACGTTGGCTCTTGAAATCCTAGTAACTTTTGACACAGTTCGTTTCAAGTTCTGCTTTGTTGCTAAGACGTAAATCCGCTCTTTATTTGCGGTTTTTTGGCCAGTTTTTGCACAATATTTCATCTGAGGTATTGGGCACTCTCATACTCTTCTCTCCTCGAACTCCTCCATACGCTGGCCGCAGGGCATTGAGCAATATTTGCTCAAGGAAGGGTTTGCGTTGCAGCATATCCGGCTGCCATAGAGCTTGCCATTGCCTTTGTTGTTGGTACGGCAGCCGGTGTTTGGCCGCCGATTTGCGCCGCCGGCAGGCTACTTGTTCTCGCTCGTTCAGCGCTCATAACAGTGCCTAATGTATAGCATGTGCTACACGGATACGCATATAAATGTATATTCCTATCGCAGAAAACATGTTCCATTTCAAGGGTGTTTGGTCTAATTGTATTTTCCTATTCAGTAAACAAATGTGTCACGATGATATGAGATGGATTAGGAACAAAACCTGCTTGAAGTCGTTTCCGTCATGTAGTACCTATGGTGTAGGTGCAACTTTACAATTGAATGTGGTTTGAGGCGGTGGGTCTTTACACTTATATTACTTGTACAACACTGTCATCCTGAGTATTGACTGTTTGATTGGATGATTGACCTAAGAAAGGCATTGATATTATTTGCTGGGGTAAAAATACGATTGCTTATCTCCATGGACACCATTATATCTTTCTGTTCTCTGCTATGTTCAGACATAGTTCGGTAGGAAGGGTATTCATGATATTTGTGAGGCCCACGTTGTTGCACTTTTTTAAACACCTTCAAACTTCTTCAAAATGAGACGTGAACACTAGTGGGGAAAATAAGTGCAAGATTTGGGGACACGGGAAGGACTACGAACATGCATGACCGACTATGCCCAACACACAACATCATGCAATGCATTCTGGCTTTCGTTGTGCTTAACCGGTGCTATCCCGGTCCAAGGCGAAGCAACAGGCACCTGAAGCGGCTGTCATCACAGCTATCGCTGAGCCGTCTTCTTCGCTATCCTGGAGCGATCGTAGCTGCTGGAGGAGCTGTGGTCAGGCCATTGGGACCGCTCTGGCCGCTTGGGCGGTCGTCACCGCTAGAATGGCTGTGGCCGTTGGGGCGGCCGTAGCCATAGGGGCGGCCGCCGCCGCTGAGGTGGCGATGGCTGACCTTCCCAGTCCTCGACAGCATTTATGGCTCTCGAAGATATCTTATCTCTGAGGCTGGCCCTCGGTATTCCTCGCACTCATCGCCAGTTCTCAAGGGCTATCTTAGCTTTCAGGGAGACCCGGTCTCTCAGATACCCATCCCATAGCTCATGCACATCCCAGTTCAGTCCTCTCTGGTTCTCAGCGGACTTATTTATCCGCCAGGAGCCATCTCCAACTTGCATAGGCCATTCCCAGTCCTCAACAAACATCTTTAGCTTTCAGGGAAATCCTGCAGCTCCGAGACGGGCCTCACATTTATCAGCAAACATAATAAGCTCTCTGAACTCACTTTAACTCTAGAGGTGGCTCTGTTCATCCTTCAGTGTTCTTCCCAAGCCCCAGGAGCATCACATCCCGGTCCACTTCAGCTTTCAGGGACCTCCCCAGCCATAGACAACCTTTCGGGC
The DNA here is from genome assembly GCA_034440615.1 of Ashinkailepas kermadecensis. NCBI lineage: Eukaryota > Metazoa > Arthropoda > Thecostraca > Neolepadidae > Ashinkailepas > Ashinkailepas kermadecensis. Next base: position 30,891 of record JAOTOM010002801.1, on the reverse strand, counting down.
TTTTAAGGACATTTTAGCTCTGAAACTGGTTCCCAATATTTCACACAACCATCACTAGCCCTTAGGGACTTTCCTTAGATCTCAGGGGGTCTGTTCTTCCCATAGAGACCCCTTCCAAACCTCTTGAGCATCTTAGTCTAGTCCTCTCTAGTGCTCAGTTACCATTTTCAATCGTGAGGGACCCTCTATAGCTGTTAGGGGCCCTTCCCAGTCCTTCACAGTCTTTCTAGCTTCAAAGTCTTCATAGCTCTGACTTGGGCTCTAAATACTCCTCACAACCATCGTTAGCCTTAGGGACTCTCAAGCTGCCAGGGGGCCATTCGAGTTACCGACAGTTCTTGTTGTTTCAAGAGCATTCTAGCTCTGAGGCTGGCCCTCAGTATGCCTGGGAGCAATCGCCAGCCAACAGGGTGTTTTATCTCTCAGTGGACCTTGATCATCAATTAGGGGCCGCTCTCAACTTCAAGAGAATTCCAGTCCAGTCCGCTCTGACTCGCAGAGACCTTCTTCATCTATCAGGGTCCTCCCCTGCTCTTAGAATCCCATCACAGCCCTCAATGACCCTGTTTATCTCTTCTCAGGATAATCTCAGCTCTGAGATGGGCCATCACTAGTCCTTTTCAGCTCTTGGGCCAAGAGCTGAAAGAGCTGAAACCCTTTCTTGTTCTCAAGCGCCCTGTTGATTCCTCAGCTGTTGGAGGCCCATTCCAGCTCAACCTGCCCTTTCCAGCTGCTCTCGGGCGGTCCCTCTCTTGTCTTCACGGTCCTTCCGAGCCCTCACGGTGGACGTCTTCAGATCTCAAGAGCCCTTTGCATACAAGCTGTTATATGTTTTATTTTTTCCTCGTTTATATCTCTGTCCCTCATGGCGATCTCCTGGAGAGTCCAACCGGAGTCGCTAAGGAGGTCAATGCCCCTTCACGCCTTGTAAACGCCACTGTTTTTTTTATAGCTCGGAGCTCCTCCATGGGCTTAGAGGCCCTTGACGTAGGACCAGGAACACCCCGCTTCGGCCCGGATCGTCTCCATAGCTCGGGGCCTCTTCATCGGCCTGAGGCCCGCTGTCGGCTCCCCATCGACGTGGGCCAAACCTGACCCAGTGGCCCCGCACGCCCCGGTCTGGCCCCCATCCGTCGGCTCAGGGACGCTCTTTCACAGCTCAAGACACTCTATCCGGCCGGAGTTTGGAAAGTTTGGGCCTCCTCTATCACGTAAGGCCCTTACCCCTGTGCGGTTTCAGTCCCTCCGTCGGCCTAAGGGCCCTTCATACTAACTATGGGCCCTCTCCTCCGTCCCGGGTTCTTCCGCGGCTAGGGGTTCTCTCCGTCAGTGCAGGGGTCCTTCTAAGCGACCCAGGGCCTCCTCTCTCAGGCCAGAGGCCCTCTTTCAACAGCTTGGGCCCCCTCCATCAGGCCAGAGGCCCCTGTACGGCTTTGGCCCCATCCGACGGCCAAAGGGCCCTTTCAGATGGTCAAAGGTCGTCTCCGGAAACTAGGGCCCCTTACGTCGTCTCAAGGGCCCTCTTTGACGACGCAGAACATTGGGCGGCAAGCCGTAAACCCATTTCATACGCTTGGCCCTCTCCACCAGGTCAGGCGCCATTTTTTCGGCTTGGACCCCGCTATCAGCCCAGGGCCCTTCATGTTAGCTCGGGCCCTCTCCGTCAGCCCGGGGCCCTTCCAACGATCCCTCCGTCGATCTAGAAGCCCTTCACGTTAGTCCAGCCGAGGGCCCTCAACATCTTCCCGAGGGGACTCTCCGTTGACTCTGGCCCTCTTCATCGGCCCAGGACCAATTCCGTCAGCCAGGGGCCTCTTTCGTCGGCCCAGGGCCCTTCACGTCGCCCCAAGGGACCCGTGTGAGCCTTTCAAGGCGGTCGCCTGGGGGGCACCTCCGACCCTCCAGGGGCTGCCCCTTTCCCCTGGCTATACCACTGCCGGTATCCTTATCAGTTATCGTGATCGTAACATTAGCTACAAACCACTTATATAGCTCTGATGGGGACAACACAATGAGCGATTGCACGGTCAAAATGAATACCAAGATATAATTTGGCAGCAATAAGTAATTTGCTTGATATTTTGAAGCGATATATATTATCAGCAGTCACTGACACTGGCCTTTTATTGTTAGATTTGATGGAGGAAAAGAACATAAAGCTCGCAAATGTTCATGGCTTTAAAGATACGTCTTCAGCGTATAAAAATGAGTTGACAAAAGCCGATGACAAATCCGGTAATATTTTTTTTACATGTGATTAATTATTGAAAAGTTACCCCATGATCTCAAGTCACGTGACCTCCGGTGACCTTGATGCACGTGATAATTTTCTTTTAAAATTGGCACAATGGAAGGACCATATTTTTTGTATGCCAAACTGTTTTAGCTACAAATGTTCCTTTGGAGAGCGCAAGCTTTATCACATGTGAAGATTATCGAGAATTGAATTTCTTACTCAGCCAGGCCGGGCTGTCAGCAGGGCCCAAGCCAAGAAAGGGCCCCTGACTTGATGGACAGGGTCCAAGCGTTTGTAAAGGGCCCTCCGGCTTTCCGGAAAAGGCCCTGGGTCGTCAAAGAGGGACCCTGAAATGACGGAGGGGCTCTAGTTGCCGCAGGGGATCTCGAGCCGTCAGAAAGGGCCCTTGGGCCGACGGAAGTGGCCCAAGCTGTTGAAAGAGGGCCTCCGGCCTGACAGGGGAGGCCCTGGATCGCTAAGGAGGTCCCCTGCACCGATGAAGAGGACCCCTAGCCGTTGGAGGACCCAGACCGACGGGGAGAGCCCAGAGCCGGCACGAAAGGCCCTTGGACCGATGATGGCCGGAATCACACAGGGGCCTCTTACATGATGGAGGAGGCCCAAGCGTTTGAAGAGGAGATTCCAACCGGACGAAGAGTGTGCTGAGCCATGAAAGAGGGCCTCTGAGCTGACGGATGAAGCCCTGGGCCGGACGTGCAGAGCCACTGGGTCGGCTTTGGCTCGCGCTGATGGAGAGGGTTTCAGAGCTGACAGCAGGCCTCAGGCCGATAAAGAGACCTGAACTTCGGAAACGATCCCGGCTGAAGCAGAGGGTTTCCGGTGCTACGTAAAGGCCTCCTAAGCCCATGGAGGGGCCCGGGCTTCCCTGCCCGGGCGCAGTAGTGGCGTTTCCAAGGGGTGAAGGGGTATCCGCTCCCTATCGAGTCCATTGGAGCCCTCCAGGCGACCGCCCTGAGGGTCAGAAATATAACCGATGGAATGTTTAAGTGCATCTAATAGCTTGTGTGGAAAGTGCCCTTGACACGTGAAGAGGGCGAGCAGCCCTGAGGGCTAACAAGTGCCGTGAAAACAAGAGAGCTGGAGAGCTGGAGTGCCTATACCAGCTGGAAAGAGCAGTCTCAGCTGGAATTTGCCCCTTACGGCTGAAAAAAATACAAAGGCACGTGAGGGTCTGAAATGACTGGGATGCTCTTTGGGTTTGGAAGGGCCCCTAAAGGATGAACAGGACCCATGCGAGCTGAAGAGGACTAGTGAGGGTCCATCTCAGATCTGAAATTCCCAGAGATGAGAGCTAGACAAGACTATTGGGAACTGTGATGGGCCCCCACAAGCAGGAGAGGGTCTTGAATGATGCAGAGGATCTCCTGAGAGGCAGATATGACTGGACTGGGATTCTTCTGGTGTTGAGAGCGGCCCCTAATGGATGACCAAGGCTACCTGAGAGGAAAAATCCCTGTTGGCTGGCAATTGAGGTGTGGAATATCGAAGGCTGGCCTCAGAGCTAGAATGTTCTTGAAACCACGAGAACTGTCGGTAACTAGGAAGGATCCCTAGCAGCACGAGAAGGCCCTTTAGGGCGAATAGTGTTCCCTGAGAGCTAAGAAGAGCTCCTAGGTCAATGATTGTGAGGAATACCTAGGACCAATGTAAGAGCTAGAAAGCTAGAAAGACTGTCAAGTACTGGGAAGGGCCATAAAAGCTGGAGAGGACCCCTGACGATTGGAAATGGTCACTGAGTGCTAGAGGAGACTGGACTGGGATGCCCAAGAGGTTTGGAAGGGGTCCCTGTGAGCCGAACAGGGCCCCCTGAGATTTAAAGATTCCCTAAGGGCTAGCGATCGTTGTGAGGAATACTGAGAGCCAATTCCAGAGCTAGAATGTCATTGCCAGCTCGAAAAACTTGAAGGGTAGGGAGGTCCCCTGAGAGCTAGAGCGTACTCGACTGTGATGCTTCTGAGGTTTGGGAGGAACACTGGGAGATGAACAGAGCCACCTAAAAGCTAAGGGAAGTTCCGAGAGCTGGCGATGTTTGCGAGAAGTTGTGAGGCCTGTCTCAGAGCTGCTTTGTCACGAAGGAAGAGGTGGAGAAGGTCACTGCGAGCCTCGCAGGTCACTGTACGAAAGCTCTTGCCGTCAAGGGAGCACAACAATTTCACAAGTTCTTGCCTGCTGATGTTACGACTGTTTTGGTACATGTATTGTCGAACGACTAGGAACGTGCCGTGAAAGTATCACGATAGGTGGACAAAGACAAGCTAGACACGAGACAGAAACAATTGGTGCACATATGAAACGTTGTTTGTTACCGCAGCTACTTGCAGATTTGTGTGCTGTTCTGTGTTTGGGCATGTAACAAAAACTTTGGATCGTTTCCATGCCCTCAAATATGCAAACAGTACTTTAATACACTTCTGACGGGACATGGCTGTGACGTGATGTACCTCCGTATTTCTCAGCTGGATACATGTTTGCTCTGAATATAAAATAATTGTGTAACCATGGTGCATACATTGCCGTCATGAATCCCAACGGATCGTGTTTTCTTTGAGAATACAAGCATTAACAGATGTCAGGAAGTGTTCTCGGCGAACGAAATTGAGACGAATCTATTCAGCGAAATAATTGGATATAACAAAACACAGGCTACTGATGCCGACCACAGTTCAGTTGAGGCCAATGGCCACTTCTGACATCAGCATGGTCTTTTATCTCATATAGATAACTGGATATTGGAGGTAAATAAGTACATTAGAAGACATAAATCCACACAATGCCAGCGAACACGTTGCTACGTGTTATCAAACCGCATCTCGATTTTGGACGGAGAGACGGCCCAGTTAGTAGCTCAATCTTCGAAAGACTTCAAATATGGTAAAGTTTGCGCTCTCCAAATGAGGATTTATAGGAAAAACTCCCATTTTGTATTCGCTATATATGAAGCCAAAGCATGATCCTTCCATTCTCTCAATAGAAAACACAAATTTCACGGCCATCGAGGTCACCGGAGGTCACGTGACCTGAGGTCATGGGACAACTCTTTTTTTATTCATCACGTATTACAAATATTCTCAGAATTAGATTCCTTGAATCTTTGCGAGTTCAAAAATGTCCAGATATTGATATTTTGACTGATAATTAACTTAGTTGTCGGCCACCGAACATAACTTTGCAGCATGACCTTCCAGAAATGCCCGAGGCTATAACTCCTGAACCGTTGACCTGATCGAAGAAAAATTTTCACAGGTGGATTCAGGGCATAAGGTAACCCTATACTCCAATTTTGCTCAAAATCTGAGACATGAGGGTGCCGGGCCCTGGTCGATCTGACGTGGGATACAATCTGCACTGACTCATATAAATACTACTAAATACTCATATAAATAATACTACAATCTGCACTGACTCACGATCCTCCGTTGACGCACTCGCGGCCATACACAACACCACGCACCTCACACTACACACCATCCGACACCTTTACCATGACAACCACGCACACCTTCAACTCGCCATCCTCTGGATCCCTGGACATAGGGATATCCCGAGAATGAACGAGCGGATGGTCTGGCCCGAGCGGCTATCGACCTCCCCCCGAACGAGAGAGTTCCTGTGCCCCGAGATCTCCTATCCCTCACAAATAATTTATTTGAGAAATATATCCAAGCCTGCTCGTCACACAACACCACGCACATACACGCTATCAAGCCCACACTCTCAAACTGGCCCTCCTCCTACCAGCACTCCCGTTTGAACGAGGTGGTACTCGCCGGACTTCGCCTCGGACACACCAAATTGACACACAATTTTATTTTGTATCGACCACGCCGCCCTCCACTTTGTAGCATATGTCGAGTTCGCATTACTGGCGCCCATATTTTACGTACCTGTCCAACATATGCTCCTCATCGTCGCGCTATTCTCCCGTATTTCACCCACATCGATACACAAATTTCGCTTCGGGCTCTCCTCGGGAATGAGCACTCCTCGAGCTACTATTCCGATTTTTACATGACACCAAACTTTCCGAACTGATCTGATTTCTCTGTCACACGTTACCTGGTTGAAGCTGATTTGATGTGAAGTTAAAAGCTATATGACACGCGTTACACTCCTCGTTAGCTATATGACTTCGTTACACACGTCTTCCTCTCCGACGTCGTAAAACACATACATATAGGTTATTTCACACTAGGTAGGCAGGGACCGATCCAATTTGGCCAAAACTGACGGTTTTCCTTATAGATTGCGCTTGGTTTTTACCTACGGGTTTTCCAAGCAGTTTGGCTTTTCCCCTTCTCAGGCTTTTCCAAGTTTTAACTTGTCATACACCTACACATATAAGGTCGGGCCCACGACTCGCTCTGGGCGCCGGGCCTCCGCTTCGTTTCAGGTCGCAGGTGGGCAGTGGAGCCTGTTCGTAGGCTACGAAGAACCCTCCAAATGCCCTTCTGATTGTTATGTATGTATGTATGTATGTATGTATGTACATAAACCTGTATGCCATGCATGTATCGGCCCTTTACGCCACGTTCTTTGTTTCCCGGCGTCTCATCTTTCCTCTCCTGCTTAATTGATATAACCGGATGCCACTTAAGCCGGATTAACGTAACCCTTTCCTGAACGTAACAAACCTCTATCGGATGGCACTCTGCCTCTGCTAAATTAAAAAATAATACGGAGGTAATCGAAAGGCAAATATGCACGCATACTATAAATTACGGATTGTGACCATCCGGAATCTGCGGGAATGAACGGAGACGAGCAATACAAATTAACACAATTGGAACATCTGTATTTTTGCTCACAATGCCAAGAGACAAATGTAAGTTCAGTGGATTGCCCAATGACATTCTATGATTCTACGACTGCGCATGCAACGGTATGATGTTGTATTTTCTCAGTGGGAATGCATTCGCAGTGGGTCGCCCGATATCAAATAAGTTGGCGGACACGTGTCACGCTGTTATTAACCATATACGTTTGCAATACAGCGCACTGTGACTCAATTTGTGCGAGTTGGAATGTTCCGTTCCGCTTCGTAGCGGATCAGTAGATGTGTGAAAGAGCAATAAGCAACAGAAAGAGTGACCTGGCAAGCAGAAGCGCCAATATATTGGCGCTTCCGCTTACGCCATACAACGCCCTTCCAGAGCCGCAGATGACATCTGAGAAGTGCTGCAGGCAGGTAGTGCGCAAGCTAAATCCAGCATCAGTCTAAGAGATGTTCGCAAGGTGTTCAAGAATGATAGGTATGAGATAGAAAGCGAAAATGACTGAAAATATGATCTTCGCTCTGAAATCTAGTAACATTAAACATTACCTAGGGTGACTTTACTTAAACATTACCTAGGGTGACTGAGGGCTGTAAGAAACATTTCTGTTCTCGAATTTCGTTTTCCTACGTTAATTCGTCCTAGGTCTATCATGCACATTGTCATTTTCGTGCAATTTGGCGTCATTGGTATACTAAGGTGCACGATTGGTGAGAAACATAGCACACCTAAACATTACAAATATAGTTGGCATGATTTTTCGGCGTTGGTTTTATAGATGTTGCTTGGATATGCTTAACATGCCTCACTGTCATTTTTGTCACAATCGGTATGTCCGGCACGTTTGACTTTATGTGTCAAAAACTTCCAACATATTCAACTAATTATATTTCTTAACGTCCTGCTGGGCCCATATCTGCAGGTAAGCGAATAATGGCATCTGTAAGTTCCTTGGTTTTGGGGATATTTGCAAAGAACTGGAGAGAGTAGCACAGCCGAGCTCCCCTCCCCATACCAGTGCACGTGATAACCCGCGAATGATAAGGGTCATTTCCCCCTTTTGCTTTTTCCACGATTGCAATGAACCACTAAAGCTAATGATGTGGAACGTGACATACTCTAAGAAGCCTGGTTACCCAGATATTTTGTGTCAACATTTGGAGGTCCGATTAGCCTAGAATAGGTCAAATGATGTCACAGAAACATATGCCTGGACGATCACGGGATTCTTCTTCTGTTAACGACTATGTCATTAATGGATGACCGGTGATGAAACTGAGTTTATTTGCGCTGTAGTTACACATGTTCTGCTAAAAGCATCTGGGTTACCGTAGGTCATGTCAATAGACCATGTCCATACCTACTGGGAAACAACTAATTCCATGGAATATACCCACATAGGAATGGAAATAGTTCATTTGTCAGCCGACAATGATAGATATAATTATTTAAACTGCATTATCGCACTGTAGCCGATAGTCTGGATCATAATCGTGCATCATATTCCACGCACAGGACATGGCCTCATTTCATCTCACGTTCCTTCACGTGACCCAGCTTGACGTTGTGTTCAGAATGCTACCAGGTGAGCTCCTGAGACATTCAATATCATTCAGTAAAAACATCGTCACTGTATTCGGCAGCTTCGAGGATATACGTACCGCGGTCCACATGAAACTCAGCATACTTCAAGTGTTTGACCTGACCTGTGACAACATCAGTGGCCTCCGGGTTGACAAAATTTGGTGTCATGACACAGGGATATTGCCAAGGGAAGGGAGCGGCGTGGCCGCTCCCCCCCTCCCCCGGGCTCCGATGGGCCCCTAGCGTGGGCCGAAGTGTCACGCCAGGGGCCCGTACGTAATCCTTCCTCTACGCGCTACGGAATTTCCATGGCGAAGATGGAAAGGTAAGCAACACTTCTATGGGTGTTGTCGGGCCCCTAAGGACGTCTACGAACTCACTTTTACGACGTTTTACGAACTCTTCAGCGAACGTTTGTTGGTCCTTATGAACGTCACGAGCCCTTACGAACGCATGCGGGCCTTTACGAAGCATGCGGGTCCTTACAGGCGTGTACGAACTGGTGTACGAACCCTTACGAACGTCTATGGGCCCTTGCAAACATCTACGGATCCCTATGGCCGTCTACGGGATCTTACGAACGTCCATGGACTTTTACGAATTTCTACGGGCCCTTACGAACGTCTACAGGCGCTTATGAACGTCTACGAGAGGTTGCGAATGGGTGTGAGTCCTTACGAATGCGTGCAGGCCCTTACGGGAGTCTATGAGCCATCAGGAGAGCATACGAGCCCTTACAAACGTTTATTTACGCCTTACATAATGCTGGATCGACGTTTTGCCAAGGAAGCTTTGACATTCTGCAGCTAGATGCATGTTTGTCCGGTCTACATTCATGGTCCATAACAGTGCCACGTTCATTTACAATTTGTGGAGGAGCGATCCGACAATCCGAAGCCCCAATGAGAATAAAAAGCGTTATTTTTATAAGGGATAAACTAACCTATTTCGAAATAAAGTGTTCGACATCCGGGGAAGTTTAAGAATCGTCGGAGTAATTCGGGCCCCCTCCTTGGAGAACTATTGGCTACGTCCCTGTCCAGGCTACAGTTTGAGCATTACCAACTGGTAGAATTGTTCGAATTGCTTTTTAAAGCATAAATGTTCTCACAGAAAGTTGGTGTGACCATACCCGCATTCTCCACCCATGCTATAGGAATTCCCAAGAAATGAACAATGATATGATGGTATGACAGGAGCCTGCCTTATTATCATATTGAATCCACTACAAACCTCACTATTTCCTTATTATATAACTGCCTCTGTCGTATGCGTGCACATTTAGGAACCAGAAATGTGCAACATATATATTCTGCATCAATGGTGTTAGCTATAATCTAGTACTAGTACGTGCAAATATCTCACTGATTTTGAAGATTCATCAACTGTAGAAATTGACCTGACACGCCCTCCATAATCTCAGCCTGGAGCCGCCTCTCATCAACCAAAGATTAATTTTGGGCGTAATACTCATAAGATAAAAAGTCACGAAGTTTCAGAGCTCTATCAAAGCGCGATAATAAGTGGCGAGGAAAAAATCTGAAGGTGGCTTCAGAAGTCCCAGTTAAATAATTAGGATAAGCACCTGCTTAGCTCAATGATAACAATATTTTGCACCTGAATTGCAAGTCAGAAATTAATACCTTAGTTGATGGACAATGCATTCAAAGCGCAATATACCATTCGAACACTGTTACTTAACCAAAAATATCTTGTTCATCTCATACAATACAGGACAATGCAGAGCTCTGACTTTCATGTCAGAGCCCATGAGTAAAATTATTTAAATTGGTGAGTGGTTCCAGTCAGCCTCCTACTCGTTTCTACCAGAAGCTGTTGCAAACAGTCCTGGATGCAGCTTGAGTTATGAAAGTTCGGAGCATGCTGAGCGTGGATAATAGCTTCCAAACTTAACATCTTGGGAGTTAAAAAATATTTGGTTTGGGGGAGACCGGCGCCAATGGTAACAATGTTTTTCTTCTTAACGATAGCGACCGAATAGTTAAATAGGTCATGGTGATCAATATGTCAGATAAATATGTGTGGTTTTCTGTATCGATCTGCGTTGGAATTTATTGAAGGTCCATTTATAAACCATATAAATGTGTGGTTGCAAAAAACGTCTCTTCCGCTGTTACAGTTGACCCGGCACCTGGGGTATAACACCGTCATGTGGACATGTCATGGGGACATTGTCATGGGACATGTCATGGGGACATTGTCACAACATTGGACGATATTTTATTCCTGGCTAGTATGGCGCTAGCTGCAATAGGTAGGCAACACTCTGATCTTACATAAGCAGGTAGGTATGTACCAAAGCCTGCGTGCATAGGCGTAGGCATACGTAACGTAGGCATAGACATAGGTAAAAAGTACACAATATCATCATATGATCTTTTGCATCCTATACCCTACGCATAAATATGCAAATAATTAGTATGGTGCCAAGCTACATAGATACAAATTTCCCACCACTTCGGTGCATGAGTAATGAAAATCAATTAAGTCTTCTCTGTCTGAGCCTTTTTATTTTACTCGTTTGCAATGCTACCTTTGCTTCATCAAATGATGCTTGCCATTGGTTGTCAGCAGTGGCGTACCTAGGATTTATGTCAGGGGAAGGGGCCCGCCTACACCCATTTTTTATATAAAAGTCCCTGGATTTCGACCCCTATTTTTCGATGGGGCCCTTTTTAAAGAAAATATTTGGTGGCCAACTTAATTGTCCTGTAAATGGGTAAATGGGGCCTAACACCATCGTTTCTGAATCACCGGATTTAAATCCTAACTCCCCCACCCTGTTCCAAAGTGTTTCGCTTGGTATCCCGTGATAAGTCACCTCACACTGGTGGAATTACACCTGTACAAATAACTTTCAAATGCATAATTTTCCAATTTTAGGCATTCCAGTTCATGGCGCCCGATCTCCACAGCGCCAACGTTCGTGCACGTGCACACCCACCTTGCGCATTCGGCGCATTCGCCTCACTTCGTGCGATGGTACAGTTTCTGTTCGGCCTCCTACTTTTTGCTAATTGCTGCCACATGATAAACTTGCGCTATATTTGGCGTGATGGATGCTTCGTATGGGGGTTCGCTGGAAATTTATATTAATTCAATTTGATTATTGGTTCTCGTCTTCCCACACTTTCTGGTGGTTCAAAAATCCGGATACCCGCTGAGCTTTGATGGACCTCATCTCTTTGGTTAAATATGCTCCCAAATTGGCTACCGAGCCGAGGCCCTGGTTTGGTGTTTTTTGTTTGGACCCGTTGCGTTTTTCTTCGTCTACAAATAAGTTTTAGGGCTCAAGCCCATTTTTGCTACGGGCCCGGAACATGCTTGAGTCTCCGGCCCTGTTTAGAGTTTGTTGTTTTTTCTGTGCATGAACGATTTTATCCTTGGGCAACAGGGCGTTTTCGAAGACCCCGATGTGTATATTTAGTGCCCGTTCTTTTTGTTGTTTTCATGGAACCATGTCGCTTTTTGCGGGCCCCAGCCTGTTTTTCAAGCCCTCGTGCGGTCTCATGGACCCGGTGTGCTTTGAGGGCCTCCGGTGTATTTTTTTAGAGCTCCCAGTGTGTTCATTTAGGGCTGCGACGCAAGTTCTGAGGCCCTGTCGCTTTTTCCGAGACTCAGTGCGCTTTGGAACGCCCGGTGCATTTTCGCCCTCTCGTTTTGCTCTTAGGATTGCGCTCGTTTATTTGCGGCTTCTGACATATGTGGGGCCCCAGTACGAGATGTCCTGTCTCGATTTTTCCAGCTCCCGTACGTTTTTTCGGGGTCGTGCGCGATTTTTGAAGGCAACTGGTGCTATGTTTGGGGCCCCGGTGCGACCTGTCGAGCTCCAAACGTGATTTTCGGGGGTCCGGGCGCGACTTTTTGCGACCCTCAGACTCGGCGTGATTTTCAGGGGCCCGGCGAAACATCTTGGGCTCCCAGCGTGATTTCCAGGGGCCCGGCCCGATCTTTTGGGGCCCACATCGTGACTTTCAGGGCCTACCGCGCTACTTTTGGGGCCCCATGTATGATTCTGAGGGGCACCGGCGTGACTTTTAAGGGGCCCAGATATATTTTCAGGGGCGTGGTCCCGACTTTTGGAGCCCCCAACGTCAATCTGGGGGCCCGGAGCGATTTCTGGGCCTAATGTGATCTTCAGTGGCCTCAGTGCAATTTTATGACCCCGCAACATTTTCAGGGACCCCTGCTCGACATTTTCGGGCCCTGAATGTGATTTTTCAGGGGCTGCGGTGCGTTTTTTGTGGCTCCAGCAAGATTTTTAGAGGGCCCAGCGCAATTATTCCGAACCCCGGCTCGATTATTGGATCCCCACAATCTTTCGGGGGGGGAACTGTACCCTTTGCCCTCTTTGGTACACCATTATATAGCCAGCCAGGATTATATAAAAAGCGCAATGCAACTCGCTTGCCAAATTACGAGCGTGTTCGGATCCAACAAACTGTTGCAAATGGACCGTCTTTCTTTGCGATTGGCGCATATTTCGTATAAACAAAAAAACGAAATTTTAAACGTAGATCGGAAAAATTGAAATACGTTGAACATTGAATTTAAGTGGCTGAAAATTATATTGCAAAAATAATTCGCTGAAATCCAAGGATTTTGTTTCGGGGGGCAGGCGGGGCTAGGCCCCTCTATCCTGTTCAAACTTACCGCGTCCCTGGTTCCCCCCCCCACACAATTTCGAATCCGTGGTTACACCCATGGTTGGGTGTAACCTCCGCAGAAAACCAGACTTCACCCTCTTCCAGTGACGCTAAAACAGGAGGGTTAATATGGGCGCTGTATAGCCAATGCAGTTGATACGCCCAAACCCTAATAACTAACTAACAGGAGGGTTAATAACTGCAGGTGGTGGAGGGGGCGAAGTTCCCCCACCAACATGCCAGAGGAGAACTTGCTGAAAGCAACTCACCTATGACTGATATACATGGAGATTCGACTGTGCTGCGTTTTAGCACATACCCTCACTCATCCAGCGACCCCATAGGCCCGTACAAAGTTCGTGGGTGGGAGAGCTTCCTCCTCTGCCCCCCCCCACGTTTCCTATGCCCATGCTTCCGACCCCGGCAAGTCAAATCCGAATCCGGCTGCGCCGACTGACGGCACGTCGTCCTTTGGACGGCCATTCTGCCTCGACTACTCTAATAACAGGGATATGAACGACACAAACCCACCTGTACCATTCGCACGCCAGCCCCGACAACGCCCCTGATGACGTCCCTCCTGAGACGTCGCTGGAGGCGCCCCTGGTGCCGGCCTCCGGAGCGGAAGTGGCGGGCGACTGGCGCGCGGCTCCGGCCGCAAGCCAGTCGCGCGACGGAGGCCGCGCAGAGGTGCACGTGTGCAGCAGATCGCGGTAGCGTCAGAGTGCGCGCGCACGCCCAGCGAGCCGCCGCCGCAGAGTGCCGCGCTGCGCTCGCTTGATCACCGACTCCCAGTCGCAGCGACGTGGTGCCGTCCGCACACGAGATAGCTGACAAAGGTGAGCGCTGCGACAAACGTGACGCGTCTCTGGTAACCACGTGACTCGAGCGTGTTCTTGAATTGTTTGCGCTTTTGTCGGCAGGGCAAAGGCTAAGTCGACGCAGGTGGAGGTATCCACGTGGATATTGGAGTTGGTCGGTTTTGCAAGGTCGCCGCGGAATGTGGAGGTCGTGCTGACATGCATACGTAAAGTGGAAGCAATGGCGGAGTCAGGCGAGGGCTGTCATCGGAAGAGGCCCCTCCCCACTTTTCATACCACGTATGAACCCATGGTATTGGTTCATACTGCCACCATTTGGGGTTGGTTTATGCGTTGGTTGGTGCCATCCATCGTCATACCATTGGTTCGCGCCACCAACAAGCAAATTTATCCTAGCTACCGGACCTAGCATGCGGAAATGCGCCACCGTTCGGCATGACTGCTAATACTCCATTTGCAAATCTTTCAGACAAAGTTGGTCAGGTCGTGTGTGCTCATGTGCCGCGAGGGGATGAAGGGGAGGGGGTGATGAGGGCCATGGGTGTAACCACGGTTTCGAATTGGGGGATGGGGACAAACCAGGGACGCGGTAAGTTTCGACAAGATACAAGGCCCCCCCCCCCCAAAAAAAAATACGTTGGATTTCAGCCACTTCTTTTTCAATGTCTGGTTTTTAGATTTGCCGTTGTAAAAAATGATATTTTGCGGCCAAAAATGCGTAAATTTGCAGTATTAGGTTTTTATTTTTTTTAAAACAATTCTTCATAATACCATGTTCATGAAGGTGACTAAGATGATGGTCCACTTATTTTCTGTGGAAATGAAGAAAACAAAATGAAATTTTGTTTTATTTATTTTGATTTCGAACTAAAAAACGTAAACTAACCTAGCCTAACAAAACCTAACCCGTTTGCTTGCTTTATGGAGGAAAATGCGTGTAAAAACTGTTCATGTTACCACCTTAAAGCACAATAATACCGAAAAGTTTCCAAACATTTTTCACAAAAATTTTCGAACAAAATTGATTTTTTCTTCAAAAGCAGCTTTGGCTAGGTTAGGTTAGGCTAGGTTATATTGTTTAATTTTGCGATTTTTTCAGAAAATAAGTTTCTTGACATTTGTCTAATTTTATTTTGTGGATTTTTTTAATCTCCAAAAGTAGGTTAGGTTAAGTTATGTTGTATTTTATCTTATGTTTTAACATTTGCATCACGGGCTATTGCTTGATACCAGATGTGGGTAGGTTAGGGCGACGAAAAAAATACGAGGCGATAAAACAAAATCCGTTTGACCATTGAACTTTGACCTTTGAAATTAGTTCGGTTTGGTAGCATTGTAATACGGCACAAGCCGCGTCAAATGACACCCACTTCATGCAAATTGAACCCATAGCGACGAACCGTGAGGACTTCAAAAAATTCAAACTAGCCTTTGACCTTGAGGTTTGACCTTGATATATCCCGGTTTAAAAATGTTACTCGATGGTTCACCAAGGGCTATCGCTTGACACACCTTTTTGCGTCCAATTTCGCCGCCTGTGCATCAATTTCAGCGATAAGCCCATCAATTTTCGACAGTTCGGCGAGGCGCATCCAATTTACAAATCACAGCTCCACCTTCGGTCCAGCAGCATTCATCTCGATACTAGTGCAACCTATTTCGGCATAACTGTATTAGAATTCAAATTTGCAGTGAATATTTCGGCATGTGTGGATAATTCAGTGATAGTCCGACGAATTTCGGCAGAGTAGAAGCAAGTTCGACGCGGAAAATACTCCGCTATGATACTTGTTTTTGTCATATTTGGTTAAATATGTACCCATTGTCCAATAAAGGGGAAATTTTTGACGTTTTGTTTATGCAATTGTATATCCAATACATAATGCGACGTTGACCAGCGGGTAGTTGCTAAGCGGCGCGTCTCGGCATGGTAACGCACTCAACCAATCAGAAGCCAGTAATATTTCTTTGAAGCCGAGCATGCCGCAACCACAAGGTCAGGAGGTCACAGCTCGTCTGGACGTCGTCATGCCACGTGGAGAAGGACGTACGAGGGGGCGGTACAGGAACCCAACCGAAGGGGAAAGATGGGCAATCATCAATGCTTATCTTTCTGGGTACTTCCTGCCGGCCTGCGCAGCCCGTGAGAACATTATCGACTAAGTGACTGTCGCCCACGGACTAGGTAGCTTTAATGTACCAACTAACTGTGCTCTGGCGTGTAAGTGTACGTCATGTGCCCATCATTGCGAACACTGGGTTGTTTGTACCCTTCGTTGTAAGACGTTCATGCGAAATTAATGACATATTCAAATACATGTTATTTGTACATCTCGATATTTCTACATATGCACAAGTTTAAAGTGCATATGGTTTCAACATAGCCAACAATGTTATTTTTTTACACAACAGAGAAATACATATTGTCCAATAAAAGACCAAATTTTAACGTTTTATGCACATAATGCAATTGCGGCCAGTGGGGTGCTTCCTTAGACATCAATTCCAGATATAAAACGAGGATGGGGGAGGGGGTTAAAAACTACCCTCTAGTCAGTAGTGTTCGGTTCAGTATCGCAGCACCTGAATAACGAGTTGACACATCAGAATATGTATCGGTTGTCGTAAAAAGCCAACTAGAATTGGAGGTAATACGCAGATGGATTTATATTGACCAAACTTTTCATTTTTGAACCGTAATTTTTGCGTTGAATTTGGTTGCACTCAGCCTAAATCGGTTGTTGTCGTGCCGAAACAAACCTACATGCCAAATACCATGCTGATTTTACTGAATTATAATGCACTATGCCGAAATTGATTGCACTATTTTTTTAATGCACGCTGCCCGGCCGTATTTGTTCGTCTTGTGTCATATTCGGACGCAATGTGCTGAAACGTCGAAATGGATACGCTTAATCCTGAAATCAGTGCAGTTTGTTCAAACTTGCACGCAAAAAGGTGTAGTGGATCTGGGTAGGCTTGAGAGTAAACCCCCCAAAAAGTGTGAGGCGAACGAAGAGATCAGCTTGAATTTTGACCTGTCGAGATGATTTCGAATTATCAACTTTCTGATACCGCCAACAAGCGACGTCGAATGACATCCATTTTCTGCAAATTGAAGCCATAGCGACGAAACGCGACGTCATCGAAGAACTCAATCAAATTTTTGACCTTGACATGTCCCGGTTTGAAATGTTACTCGAGTTTTCACCACTAGTTATTGCTTAATACCAGATTTGGATGGGTTTGAGCGAAAACGAAAGAAAATTGAGCGGACCGGATGATCAGCTTGGCCTTTGCCCTTGCAAAATAATTCGATTGCTTAGCGTTCTGATACCGCATAACAAGCCACGTCGAATGACGCCCATTTGATGGAAATTGAAGCGATAGCAACCGAACCTCGCGTTCGGTCGATATCGCTTCCATATCGCCATCGAATAAATCAAGCTAACCTTTGAACTAGAAGTGTGTCCTTGACATGTACCGGTTTGAAATGTTACACGATGGTTCACCACAGGCTATTGCTTGATACCAGATTTGGGCAGGTTTGGGTGAAAACGAAAAAAAATGTGAGGCAACCGAATAAACCGGTTTGCGTTGGACCTTGACCGTTAAGGTGGTAATGTGAGACCTATGTAGTTGCTTCCAGCGTGTTCAGTGCAAGCAGAAGCATTTGTGGTAATTTATTCGAACGATCATAAACCCGTCGTTGAATGCCGATGCCAATACAAATACGCATCTGGCGAACACGTCACTGAATACGAATACGAATACGTTAACTTGACGTACTTGCTTAAGGCTGCTCGTGACTCCCCTCCTATGTATGTGTATGTTTCACCTGTGTATGTATGTATCGGCCATTACGCCACGTTCCTTGCTTGCCGGCGTCTCATCTTTCCTCTCTTTCTTATTTGATATAACCGGATGCCACATAAGCCGGATTAACGTAACTCTTTCCTTAACGTAGCATATCCCTAGCGGATGGCACTTTGCCTCTGCTAAAGATGAAAAAATCCATGTTTCTTGTTGTACGAATGTATGCATCAGTTGCAGATACAGATGCTGCGTGTGTCCAACCACATGGGAAGGTGACTTCCCTCCGACGCACGGGAATGGGCGTTGATTATTGAAAATTATTGGAGGGGCAAAATATACGAAGACAATGGGCGAGCCCAAATGGATTTAGGAGGGTCACACTCGATAGGGCCTCATACTAAAATTATTTTAGGGAGCAAAGTCAACATCGAGGGGACACTTGCCCCCTCAAAATTATATAAAACACCCCTGCTCTGCCGGCTAAAAGACATTCCTCCGTGGCGATTAGAGTACACCGTCGAGTACACGAGTGCCCCTCGCTAAGCGGATGTTTTTTCCGGCCCAATGCGCTCATTCAGTATGCTCAGTGCAGCCTCCTCCTACGCTTAACGAATATTCTACCGAATGAATGTTGAGGGACTTTCGCAGCATCATCTCTCCGAAGATATGGCGCCCCTCACGAGTACCCCTCTCCCCTCTTCGAAAATGTCTGCATCGACCACTGGAATAATTTGTTTTTCAGCTCCCGAAACAGTTCAGGTCATCTCCATCCACTCCACTGTACGTCAGCTTCCCGGTCGTCGTCGGAATCAGAAAGCATAGCTTCCAACATGTTTTATTCATCCTCCGATAGCTGCTGCACAAAAGTGTTCATTGGGCTCTCACGACAGAAAGCAAATATATCATTCAATACGAATCTACACTGTTACGTGCAAGATCGGAACAAGCAACATAATGACACCGCATTGCATATTCGCGCAAAATAACACTACATCCATACCACCGCCAACAGTTGATTAAAAGACAAAACAATACTACTTGTTCTGGTGTCTCGACCGGGAAGATCTATTCTGGCCGAAGCTCAACCTATTCTGGTTGAGGGCGTGGGAACAGACCATAGGAGTTGTCCCAATTTGGTTGATGGTTCCCACCAGAGTCTCATCTTAGGGAGATGAGGGTCTCATCTTAAGAGAGCAAAGAGTTGGTGGGATTAATGCGAAGATGGTGGACAAAGGCCCTGGAAAAGGTAGGAGAAACTCCAACCTTTCTTGAGCATGATCTCGGGTCGATTTCGAATTTAGTGACCATTTGTACTCTGATGAACGCCAAGGCAGTCAGTTGTAAGCCAGGTTGGTATGGTTGTGTTATTTTGTGCGAATATACAATGCGGTGTCATGTTGCTTGTTCCGACCTTGCATGTAGCAGTGCATATTTTTATTCAGTGATATATTTGCTTTCTGCAAAGTGCTTCAACCTTTCACTTAGCACCAGGGTTCCTCTGGGACTTAAAATAAGCGGACGCGGCATCCCAAAATGATTTTCTTGGCCATTTAACCACTTAACACGACAACAAAGGGCAAAGTTCCGAATAAGCTGAGGCGTGCCATCTGCATCCACTCATGTTCACTTTGTTCCAAGTAGAGGTTTAATCGGCTACTGTGTCCTACCTCCGCTCCACCACCAACATGGACTCATTTGAAATTCTTTCATATGCCACTGAAGGTAATTATTTTTTTATCCAAAAGGTTTCCAAGCGTATCAATCGTTCCATTCAGACCAAATACTATGGCAATCATTTCG
This sequence comes from Ashinkailepas kermadecensis, assembly GCA_034440615.1. Taxonomy (NCBI): domain Eukaryota; kingdom Metazoa; phylum Arthropoda; class Thecostraca; family Neolepadidae; genus Ashinkailepas; species Ashinkailepas kermadecensis. The sequence continues at coordinate 11,174 of JAOTOM010002801.1, read as the reverse complement.
CTGGAGGAAGCTATCTTGCTTACCTGGATTTAGTCATATTTCCTTCGAGAGAGCTTGTGCTTGTGCGTGCGTGCGTGTGCGTGTGCGTGTGTGGCGAATTTGGCCAGCCTGCCACCGAGTTAGATGAGGCTCAGCGGGCAAGGTGTAAGGTGTAACCAAAATGGTGTGTACGTGCTGGCACATAGTTTTGCCTTTGGCGAGGAAACAGCTCTGTATCGCTGATCCTGATACAATTTAGAGCGTATGTTGTGGTAAGTAACTCGCAACATTTAGGTCGAAATGGTGTGGAGTGTGTGCCTGAGATCCAGAAATATTGGCTGGGGAAGCTTGCAGATTAATGTGTACGTGTCAAGAACAATAACGATAATCATTGGAGGTATAATTAGGGGCGCCGTCCCTGGTAAGGAAGTTGGGTTATAACATAGCTTTTCTTTCTTTGTAACGGTCATAGACATTCGGATTTACAAATCATGTGGTTCATGGTATACTTTGGTTCTGTAAGACGCAAACGTTCCCCACATCCGGATTGCGTCCACAGACACCATGTCTGCATGATCTCAACGGTCTTTTCCAAACGACTTTGAGCTCCCAGTGTTGACCTTGACGGCCTCCATTTCCTGTCGCCGCCACAGCTGTGCCGACATCACATTCCCACAGTGGCGAGTCGCGTCCAATCCCACAGGCCAACCGCTTTCTCGGGCAGCTTCGGCACTCCCCATCCGGGCTCCAGCAGCACCCTCCCCTGTCTGTACGCCTGGATGCGCAAACCACCCGCGGTCATCGGCGCACAAAAACTCCTAGCTGCTCCCCCTGGAAGTCCCCCTGCTGTGTAACCCGTCAAGAAGCGGCCGACCAGGCGCACCTGCCGCCAGCTCAGATTGAGTGCCCTTGCTGCGCGCACACCGTGGCCACAACAGGCAGCGACGGGGCGACGCGCGCGCGCAACAAGGGCCCGCGCGGGCAGGTGGTGGCGACTGGCCTTGGGCGCGCTGGGCGGTGATTGTGCCTGCCGGGCCGACTGGACGGCTCCTTGGACGGCGCGGCGGAAACGCTGGCCGCCCGCCCCGCCGGCTGCCCGCCCCGCCGGCCGGCGCCGGCTCTGGCGCGGCGGCCACGATGGAAAGACGGACGTGCGCGTCTCAGTGACGACCAGATCAGCCTGTTAGTTGGCTCGTGTGCCGAGTGCCGACCGTGGCCGGACGCTGCGCATGCCCGGCTCCTTCTCGCGTGTCACGTGAACAGCACATGCACGGCAGAGGTGGGCATGATGACTGTCGCGCGGCGATCCAACTCTGACGGCCCACCAGTATTTCCTGTCGACGTCGTTCGAGAACTGTCGATATTCCGGGCCGTCGAGCGCGCCGTCCGCCCACCATGGCAAACAAACACGGTTGTGTGGGGACGTCACGAGCACGGACACCATCGCGGCGGCCGCCGTCCCGCTTGGCCAGCCGACCGGAAGTGCTCTGAGCGACCGCCGGTTACCTGCGGCCCTTACCTGTGGCCCTTACCTGATGGCCAGCGCTGGCACTCCCTGATGTCGTTATTTCCGTGGCGGACCTTTTCTGTCGATTGGCGTCTTCCCGTCTGCCGGGCCGAATCCAGCCATACGGGGACGACAGCCACCTTCCACACCACCTGCCTGCCGACCAGAGGAAGGATCCACGTGGCCGCCCACAGGTCCGCCTGATCCAGACCTGTCCCGGTGCTCCTGCTGCATCGGTACTCCACTTTGCTGCGCGTCTGTCACCGTCATGAGACAGCGTGACGCCAATGTGACCGACGCGGCATCACATCGGGGTCGGGTTGGGCGAGGGTTTGAGAATTCAGCAATTACGCCCCCGCCCGTGTAGCGCAGTGTATTCTCGACCCCGGTCGCTGGTTGTCTGCCTCCAGTCCTGCCAGGGTCGCTGGTTGTCTGCCTCCAGTCCTGCCAGGGGCGCTGGTTGTCTGCCTCCAGTCCCGCCGGCGAGCGCTGGCTGTCTGCCTCCGGTCCCGCCGGCGGGCGCTGGTTGTCGTCTGCCTCCGGTCCCGCCGGCGGGTGCTGGTTGTCGTCTGCCTCCGGTCCCGCCGGCGGGCGCTGGTTGTCGTCTGCCTCCGGTCCCGCCGGCGGGTGCTGGTTGTCGTCTGCCTCCGGTCCCGCCGGCGGGCGCTGGTTGTCTGCCTCCGGTCCCGCCGGCGGGTGCTGGTTGTCGTCTGCCTCCAGTCCCACCAGGGGCGCTGGTTGTCGTCTGCCTCCGGTCCCGCCGACGGCGCTCCAGTTACTCTGCAATCAGCCGATTAGCCGACAAAAAGTTTCATTAGTGAGCCATGGGAAAGTGGCAGCGTCAGCCTCCTTGTGAGGGAGGAAATCTTAGGCGAGGACGCACGAGCTTGTGAAACTTCACGTTGTGCGCAGAGTGAAGTCCTGCCGGGTGGACGGGTGGACCGTCCTGCCTGATGCTGGCCGTCCCCGGGGCCGTGTTGCTGACCCTCTCATTCGTCTGATCAAGTATCGCCGGTCCGCCCATGTGCCGCCCTCATCCCCGATCGTGTGTACCTGACCTCGCCGATGCACCCGTTCGCCCAGGTGGCGCCGCCCGGCAGGAAGATATTTAGCCGGCGGGGCGGCCGCATCCGCTCTACCTGCCGTAAGATAACCGGCCGCCCAATTACCTCTGGTAGGCCGGACCGGACCGGACCGGACCCGTAGCTGCAGGTCGGACAGTCGGCTGCCGGCGGGCCGCGGCGCTGCTGGCAACCTCTTAATGGCCGCGTTTTAAATCACGACCGTGGCGGGGTGGTGGGGTGGCGGCACCCGGCGAGGTGGTGGGATGGCGGCACCCGGCGGGGTGGTGGGGTGGCAGCACCCGGCGGTTGACCAGAGTAGATACTGACACAATGGTGGCCGAGTGGGCAGCTGTCTGGTGGCCGTGTCGGTGCCACCACGCCCGCGGCTCCAGAATGTACTCAGCTCTGCTCAACAAGCATGCATAGCATTACGAGCCGGCAGCAAATTGTCAATAGTTTGACATAGATTACGAGCCGGTAGCAAATTGTCAATAGTTTCTGCCACATACATTACGAGCCGGCAGCAAATTGTCAATAGTTTCTGCCACATAGATTACGAGCCGGCAGCAAATTGTCAATAGTTTCTGCCACATAGATTACGAGCCGGCAGCAAATTGTCAATAGTGTCTGCCACATAGATTACGAGCCGGCAGCAAATTGTCAATAGTTTCTGCCACATAGATTACGAGCCGGCAGCAATTTGTCAATAGTGTCTGCCACATAGATTACGAGCCGGCAGCAAATTGTCAATGGTTTCTGCCACATAGATTACGAGCCGGCAGCAAATTGTCAATAGTTTCTGCCATCAAGAAGTTAACATGTAGTGGGGGTAGGCGAGTATTTTTATGGAACGCTATGGGCTACATTCGTAATTTACCTCAGGGATATCGACAAATCCCTTCCTTCTTCCAATGCATACTGTAATGGAGCCCCTTGCTACCCAAGTCAAATTTGCCGCCAATTTAAACCAGATTCGAGTGGTTATGAAAAGAAGCATTTTAAACACGTGCTGCGGCGTCGGGATGAATAAGTTCTGGGTGACAATCGCGCCAGATACGGAAGTGAAAAAGGCAAGAACCAAAATACCTTCGCGCTTCGGAATAACTCCACCCAATTAAACTGGGCTAACTTATGTTTTCTCAACAAGGATGTTCTTTTTGCGATGGGGTATGAAGGATTGGCTGTATTTGGCGGCGTCATTAGTGCCGATGCGGACATGATGGGAGCACCGCCGATGGCACTGACATTTTAGTAAAGAGCGTGTCACGTGGGCCGTCATTGTCCCTGTGTCACCCATGTTTGATCATGCCGGGAGCTGACCCCGTGACCTTTGCACATGCTGGTGGCGTCACGTCCTCATGCCGGTCCTCGACGGAATGGGCACGGAATGACGGAATGATCACATTCCTAGGCAAATGCTGGTCACCCACTTAGTGTTTGCCTTAGTCATGTTATTTTGTGCGAACTCCTATTGCTGATATAAGGCGCCCTGAAGGAGCTGCGCGGATGGGAGGACAACAGGCCAGAGCTGTCGTGCCGCCGGTGCAGAATCGAGCACAATGCCTCTCCCGGCGCATCGTCGAGCATGGTATTGTGCATGATGTATCGGCAGCGACTGGCACAAGTATGAGCATGACGCCACTGTCGGCACAAGTATGAGCATGACGCCACTGCCGGCACAAGTATGAGCATGATGCCACCCAAATTGTCGGCACAAGTATGAGCATGACCACTGCCCCGGCACAAGTATGAGCATGATGCCACTGTCGGCACAAGTATGAGCATGACGCCACTGCCGGCACAAGTATGAGCATGACGCCACTGCCGGCACAAGTATGAGCATATGCCCACTGCCGGCACAAGTATGAGCATGATGCCACTGTCGGCACAAGTATGAGCATGATGCCACTGCCGGCACAAGTATGAGCATGATGCCACTGTCGGCACAAGTATGAGCATGATGCCACTGTCGGCACAAGAATATAATGACGCCACTGCGGCACAAGTATGACATGATGCCACTGTCGGCACAAGTATGAGCATGCTGCCACTGTCGGCACAAGTATGAGCATGACGCCACTGTCGGCACAAGTATGAGCATGACGCCACTGTCGCACAAGTATGAGCATGACGCCACTGTCGGCACAAGTATGAGCATGACGCCACTGTCGGCACAAGTATGAGCATGACGCCACTGCCGGCACAAGTATGAATGATGCCACTGTCGGCACAAGTATGAGCATGACGCCACTGTCGGCACAAGTATGAGCATGATGCCACTGTCGGCACTAGTATGAGCATGACGCCACTGTCGGCACAAGTATGAGCATGATGCCACTGTCGGCACAAGTATGAGCATGATGCCACTGTCGGCACAAGTATGAGCATGATGCCACTGTCGGCACAAGTATGAGCATGATGCCACTGTCGGCACAAGTATGAGCATGATGCCACTGTCGGCACAAGTATGAGCATGATGCCACTGTCGGCACAAGTATGAGCATGACGCCACTGTCGGCACAAGTATGAGCATGACGCCACTGTCGGCACAAGTATGAGCATGATGCCACTGTCGGCACAAGTATGAGCATGATGCCACTGTCGGCACAAGTATGAGCATGACGCCACTGTCGGCACAAGTATGAGCATGATGCCACTGTCGGCACAAGTATGAGCATGACGCCACTGTCGGCACAAGTATGAGCATGATGCCACTGTCGGCACAAGTATGAGCATGTGCCACTACCGGCACAAGTATGAGCATGATGCCACTGCTGGTACAGGATCGAGCATGGCATTGTGCATGACGTTGTGACGGCAGTGCCCGACACAGGTATGAACATATTATCACTGCCGGTGCAAGTTTGAGCACGACACTACTGCCGACACTCGACAGATAACTGGCGAGCGATCGTGGCCACCACAGGTGATGAAGTGAGGTGCTCAACGCCACCTGTGCCACCTCGAAGGCGCGGCGGCAACTGTTCTCTCAATACCATTTTTGAACAAAGAGATTACTTCAAGTCATGGAAGTCATCAAGTGTTCCGACTTAAGAAGAGCCACAAGGGCCATCTAGGTTAAATCTGTGCAGGGAAGGTACTACAAGCCTGAATAAAAAGATGCTCAACATCCTAACCAATAGGTACTATATCCTAAATTCTAAAGAATCTACCTACCAACATCCTACCCAATCACCCACCTATTAGCACAAATATACATATCACCTCATCCATCTCTAAGCAGACATCAAAAACAAGATTCTTCAACCCAAAAAGAACCGTCTACCCTGTTTTGTTTTAATACATTCAATGAGGGACTCCCACAACATCAGCTGGCAGCCTATTCCATTGATCAATCACCCTTGGACTGAAAACCTCTTATCGCTTAACTGCCATACGCCTCGACGATTTTATGCATTTCAAACATATCACCCCTTAATCTCCTATACATGAGCGACCACATATCTAGTGCCATACACCTTTCTCCATATTCTAAGTCAGCTAGTCCACTGATGAGTCTAATGACTTCAGAGATAATAGTTCCATCAGGCTTGTCAACAGCAATGTTCAGAGTTCAGACACCTGCTTCACCATTGTAACGAAAATTACGTACTTTTTCTGTGATTGAAATTAATTATGTTTCATCACGCATAGGAACAGCAATATGGGTGTAACCACGGTTTCGAAATTTGGCAGGGGGAACAAACCAAGGACGCGGTAAGCTTGGACAGGATTGAGAGTTAGCCCCGTCAGGCCCCCCCCACCTCCTCCCCAAAAAGTCCATGAATTCAGCCCCTTCTTTTTCAATGTCTGGTTTTCAGATTTGTCATTGTTAAAAAATGATATTTTACGGACAAAAAGTTTCGCAAAATTAGCAAGTTTCACTCCTTATCACTGCCTATGAACATCTAGCTTCATGTCGTATGTGCTGGGCCCGATTTTACATCACCATAGAGCCATGCTGTAAGTATGCTAAACGTTGACCTCTTGTAGGAGGAAAAACATGAAATATTGGACGATGGTATTATTGCAGTAAATATGGACATACTGCTTTCCCTGCTTACATTTTCCATGCTGTCCTGTTTTACTGGGAAACATTTCGATGCAATGACAACCAGGGCGGATAAAGGGTGTGGCACTGAGGGCATGTGCCCCCTTGTGGAAGGCGGCGTCCCTCAGGCCGGTAAAAGGCGCCCCTCTGAAAAGGTTCCAGTGTACCCGCTCGAATTTTTCAGCCAGAAACGCCCCTATGAAAGAAAAGGCACCCCCTTGGAAGGAAAGGCGTCCCTTCGGGAAAGGCCAAGTGCATCCCACCCCCTCGAATTGTGCAGCCAGAGGCGCCCATCCTGGTGCTTTCGCAGTGGCGCCGCTCCACAGAAATGGCGTCCCTTCAGACAAGCGCCCCCATAATAATTCCTGGATCCACCCCTGATTACAGCATTGCTCTCTCGTCGTTATGAACTCCGGCTGGTTATAAAATTGTGCACATTGACGTGTGGCCTCTCTTCCAAATTTGACAACTTCCGTTGAACCATTAAGAGGAAAGCGGACAATTTGAAGAAAAAAAATTATACATTTTACATGTCCAGAACAGCAATGTGGCAGTGTAAATAAATAAAAAACAGCGATGAGAGCGCCGTCCGAGTGGTTATGACGGTATTTCTTGGGGAACTCCTTGTCATGTAGGCATGAGTGCCTGTTATCACATCGGCTGCAAACAAAAACAGATTTGATCCTCCTATTCCTATTACACTCAATTATTGTACACACAGCGTGCCTTCGACACCTTTTAATTATTTCGATATCTCAACATTCTGATACCGTACGGCAAGCCACGTCGAATGACACCCACGTAATGCAAATTGAAGCCATAGCGACGAAACGTGAGGACTTCGAAAAACTAAAACTAACCTTGACCTGAAGCTTGACCTGACCTGTCCCGGGTTGAAATGTTGCTCGAGGGTTGTCAACGGGCTATCTCTTGATACCAAACATGTGTTAACTTTGAGAGAAAACGAAGAAACGCGAGGCGACCGAAGAAATCAGCTCGACCATTGACTTTGAAAGTTAATGTGACTTCTGAACAGTTTGCTAGAGTACCTCGCGGCACGTCGAATGACTCCGACTTGATGAAAATTAAAGACATAGCGGCGAGGCTCGAGGACTTCGAGCAATTTAGGCTAACTTTCGATCTTGTCGTTTGACATTTACATGTCCCGGTTTGAAATGTTACTCCAGGTGCATCACGGGCTGTTGCTTGATACCAGATGTGGATAGGCTAGGGCGAAGAAAAGAATACGAGGCGACGAAAGAAATCTGTTTGACCTTTGACCTTTGAAATTAGTTCGATTTGTTAACATTATAATACGGCACAAGCCACGTCGAATGACACCCACTTTGTGCAAATTCAACTCATAGCGACTAATCGCGGGAACTTCGAATAATTGAACCTTAAGGTTTGACCTTGATGTAATGTTACTCAAGGGTTCACCATAGGCTATCGCTTGATAGTGTATCTGGGTAAGCTTGGGGGAAAACGAAAAAGAAAGAAATGTGAGGCGACGGAAGAAATCAGCATGAATTTTGACTCGTCCAGATGATTTCGAATTATCAACTTTCTGATACCGCATAAGAAGCGACGTCGAATGACATCCATTTTGTGCAAATTGAAGCCATAGGGACGACAATCAAACCTTTGACCCTGACATGTCCCGATTTGAAATGTTCCTCGAATGTTCACCACTGGTTATTGCTTGATACCAGATTTGGATGGGTTTGAGCGAAAACGAAAACAAACTTGAGCGGACCGGATGATCAGCCCTTTGCCCTTGAAAAATAATTCGATTGTTTAACTTTCTGATACCGCATAACTAGCCACGTCGAATAGCGCCCATTTTATGGAAATTGAAGCGATAGCAACTGAACCTCGCGTTCGGTCGATATCGCTTCAATATCGCCATCAAATATATCAAGCTAACCTTTGACCTAGAATGTTGACTTTGACATGTACCGGTTTGAAATGTTACACAATGGTTCACCACTGGCTATTGCTTGATATCAGATTTGGGCAGGTTTGTGTGAAAACGAAAAATAGGAGACAACCGAAGAAACCGGTTTGCGTTAAACCTTGACCTTTAAAGTGGTAATGTGAGACCTATGTAGTTGCTTTCAGCGTGTTCAGTGCAAGCAGAATCATTTGTGGTAATTGATTCGAACGATCATAAACCCGTGGCTAAATGCCGATGCCAATACAAATACGCCTCTGGCGAACACATCGCTGAATACGAATACGACGTTAACTTGACGTACTTGCTTGAGGCTGCCCATGACTCCCCTCCATAGTCTTGAAGATACCCAAGGACACCCAGAGTCACGTTTATTCAAGATATATCAATATATGCGGAGGGGAATGCAACCTAAGACCATGCCTTGCGATAATGCAAATTTGTTGCCTCGCAAGGCACAATTTTCCACCCAAGCGAAAACACAACTATGGTCAAGTTTCATGTTATTCAACAATGGTCTGGAAGCAGAAATTTTTAACGTTTGCTGATTTACCATTTTGAGATTTTGTGACGACAGATAGCCTGTGAATTGGGCGCTGTATGACCAACGCAGTCGATGCGCCCGTAAGCCCAAATAACCAACCAAAGATAGCCTGTGAAGCCCGTTGATTGGCTAGATCGACGTCTAGTATTTGTGGTGATTTTCTTGCATATATTTATTTTCACTTTATAAACGATTAAGTATAATTATACGACGATCATACTCAGGTAGCTGAGGCTTGGGGGGGGGACATTCAGGAATTAGATGGGACATGTCCCCCCCCCCCAGTGGTCACACCCATGCATGGGGAAGCTATGCGTGGTTAAGTATAATATATTTACATCACAAAAAAAACACTTCTCATTATTTTTCCCTATGGTAGCAAGGCAGGTATCTGGTCCAACTCGTAGTGAAAGAATCAGGACTCGAAATAAAAAAAACTGCTCCGGTTTCTAAGGTGCGATGCCCGGGACGCATGGAATCGGCTGGCCAGGTTCAGGTCACAGGCCACAGGACAGATTCAGGTCACTCATGAACGTTTTCTGCTCTCATATGGGAAGAGGAGACTCGTTCGAGCTTCGACCTTGCTATTAATCATAATAATTTGCTTCACGTCTTAATTATTTTTGTTTATTGGGGTTAGAGCTCTTGTAATCCACTGGTACCACCTTACTTATTTATGTTGCTGTTTCCATGTAATTATTATTTTTCGAATTAGCGGGAGTAATCAACAGCGCTGTGTCAGTAGCAGTGATAGTAGTAGAAGCATGGTGGTAGTAGTGATAGTCGTGGTGGCTGCAGCATTTAATTGCATTATTTGTGTTGTCATTATTGTCAGTGACATACGTTTGCTATTGATGTTACCGTTACAGTCTTTGCTCCGGTATTTCGTATCCGTTCGCTTTGCAGTTAGTTCACTTCCGAATGTTTGATCTTGCATGTCGTTTGTATTTGCCAGCGTCTTATACTCCACCAGCAATGAAATATGCACTTAAACGTGCTGCGCTATTCTTGTGACGAGCAAGTCTGACGCCAGCCACTACTGCTTGTCTGGCGGGCGGACCGACCCGGTTGAAGTACCCAACAGTTGACCGGTACACCAGTGCACCAGCCGAGAAGGTGCACCACCCAGGGCCGCGACTATGGGCCGTGATGTCACTGGCGCTGGGAGGCGCCACTTCGGCGAAGACCGTCGCCGGCCGATGGTCCTCCCCCCGGCCGAGCGATGGGCCGGCCCACTGTGGCCGACGTAATCTCTCCGGCTGACTGTCGTTCCGTGGGGTGGCTGCGCCTCCGCGTGAGCACCGGAAATCCCTGTCGGTATCTGGCCGCTGCTATCGGCGGCCGATCTGAGGCTACACGGGCTCCCGCTGCGCCGCCTACAGAGGCGGCTTCAGGCGCGCCACGAAGGGTCACGCAGGGTCACAGAGCGCCAGGCCGAACCCCGGCCAGGTCTGGAAACAGGCGAGGGCGAATGTGGTGCGGAGAAGTCTCTTCAATCTGGAACTCTAATTTTGGTAGCACAGTACCAGGTATCGTCGTGCATTTGACCACGGTTCCCCCTCCAGACTGGCCCCCGGGCCCAGTGCATCATCGGGGCGGTTCGGTCGCCCCCCCCCCCCCCCCTCCTTCCCGAGGTGAGGATGTGCTGTCAACTGACGGAAGTTTGGCCCAGAGATTGTGGCCCGAACGTAACCTCGTTTCTCGACAAATGAGCCGGACTGTTTTCGCCCTCCTGACGGTTGGTGGCCAGGCGTCCCCGCCCTCGAGAGGCTTCCCCTTCGCCCTTGAGCAGGAAGTGTTCACCAGGAACCCCCGGTCGTTTCCGGGTTTGCCCGGTCAAGTAGTTTGGGTGGTGTTTACGGTCCCGTGGGCCTCTACTGACCAACCGCTCATCTCCGCCGGCAGTAAGTGCGCAAATGCTGCCATAAATCTGTTGGTCAGTTGGTGACGCTGGCTAGACCACCTTCTCCCGTCCACTTCCCTCCCCCTCTCCCTCATGTTGACGTCAAGCCCGTGGAACATGGATATGGCGGTGGGTAGGGCCTCTTGTCGCTTTGCTAGAAAACTGCGTCTGT